>CM042447.1:1602585-1685085 GCA_023631565.1 Gymnocephalus cernua | reverse complement strand
TATATATGAATGTATGTGTATGTGCATGTATGTATGTATGTATATATATATGTACATGTGTATATATGTATGTATGTATGTATGTATGTGTATGTATATGTGTATATATGTATGTATGTATGTATGTATGTATGTATGTATATGTATGTACATGTGTATATATGTATGTATGTATATGTGTGTATGTATGTATGTGTATGTACATGTGTATATATGTGTGTATGTGTATGTATATGTGTGTATGTATGTATGTATATATATGTACATGTGTATATATGTATGTATGTATGTATGTGTATGTATATGTGTGTATGTATGTATGTATATATATGTACATGTGTATATATGTATGTATGTGTATGTATATATGTATATATTTTTTTATTTTACTATTTTTTTATTCATGTCTCATGTTTTATGTCTTTTCTGTGTGATGTTTTTATTTATTCTTTTGTACAGCACTTTGGTCAACCTTGTTGTTTTAAAAGTGCTTAACAAATAAAGTTGGATTGGATTGGTTTTAATGTTCTACAGGATCATACTGTAAAAGGCAATGCATTCTGGGAGAAAATAATATTACAGCGCTATCTGCGAATGTTACAGACTACAGGTATTTACTGTCAATACCAATGCATCTTGGGAAAATAAAGGAAAAGGCGGGAATAACACTGCAGCCGGAATATTCCTGTAAACTCAAATACTACAGAGTGGGGGATTGAATTCGAGGGTTACGAGACGCTGCACAGCATTCTGAGATTGAACGTGCCGCAGGTGTTCTCGCTCATTCTGACGCCTGATTGGGCGCTTGCTGCTGAGTGAAAGTTGGGCAGATCAACGGGAAGTCACCAAACTCAACGCGCCAAACACGAATGGACCTTTTTTCACGGCAGACATGTTGACATGTCATAGTACGAAAAGCACAGGTGTGTTCATAACCATTAACCAGTTCCTCCAGAAAAACGTGATTATGCGATCGCATAATTCAACGCACAATCAGCCAAAGTCCACATATCTATGCGAGGGCCACATTTTTTCCAAATACGCCGCACTTTCGCCGCATAAATTGCCGATTTCCGCGCAAAATATGCGGGGCTTGCATGATTTCATAATCTCCGCATTTTCGTTGCAAAAAAAGTCACATATATCTCAGCAGAAAGTTGAAAAATGTTGCGTTTACTCATAGACAGTATATAAAAATGGACCCAGTGAGTCCGCTGTTTTTGACGGAGACCAGTGAAGTCTATTAGAAGCACTTCCCCGGTGATGTCTGAGCGTTACCGCGCAGCCTCAAACTGAGCTTGATGACGTAGATGTGACGTGAGCAACGTGTCTGAACGTTGTAAGTCTTCTGGTAGCTGTGCCGAGAGAAATCTCAATCATTCCCAATCTATCAGAGACGGAGAGCGTAGGTATATGTAAGGAGATAACATAGGCACAGGCTAATTACTGATCACTAAAATGATAGTTAACATTAGTAATTAAACTAAACAGCTGATGTAAGTCCAAACTGCCTGCGAGCTTCTCCTGTACTGTACGGTAATTCCTCTACTATGAGACAGTAAGTCTCGTGGTTATGACCCAACCGTTAGCCTATTTTTATAAAAACGTCTGCTACGGAGCCATAACGTGAGGTACAAGGTAACGGAGCCTTTTATACATCGTCGTGTTTCTTTAGAAATAAACAACGGACAAATAAAGTCTTCAAACGCTTCAGATGTAAAGTTATTGGCTGTCAAAGAGACGCCAAAATGAATGGCAGTCAATGGGATGCTAACGGGGGGTGATGGGAACAGGATTAGCAAAATGGCGGCTTCGCTCTGAGGAGAGAAGCCTGCCCCCTTGCGTTTACTTCACACAAGAGCAGCCATTTTCCCCTGTTGCCATGGGAACATTATGAAGTGACGTCATTTCTCCTAGTGAGAACACGGTGTTGGGGGGGGGAATCACTTTGTTTTCTTTTTTTCATCAAACTGCAGTTTTTGCAAGTTCCCGCAATTTCATCGCATAAAATTGCATAAATATTCCGCATATTCCATCACATTTTTTTAAGAAAACGTGCCGCATAATCAAGGATTTTTGCCCGCAACAATCACAAAAAAACTCTTTGTTGCGTTTCTCTGGAGGAACCGATTAATGATGGCTGCATTCCACTTAGGAGAGACCCTGGTGTCGTGCACGCTGACTCACTGAAATATCTCACTGGGACACCTGATGGAACTGAGCCATCGTTAAGGTTATCAATGTGAGCTGTGCTTTTCCTACTATGACAAGTCAACATGTCTGCCGTGAGAACGGTCCATGGTGACAATCGAGCACTCCTGTGAACGAGGTGAAACAAGCTGAAAAAAAATACATTCAGCTCCAAAACTACAAAGTCGCGAGAGAGAGAGAGAGAGAGTTTAAAACTGGCCGACGAGTCTGCAGACTTTTTTTTTATCCAAACCAAAATCCTGCAGCAAGCAGCTGATTTCCTGTTAAAATAAAATAAATAAATAAATAGGTTGTCATAGTGTTTGGACTCTTATGTAACCAGATCTGACTCAGAGGAGGCTCTGCTGTTCATCTGCTCGACAAAAAGCTGTTGATTTCAAGCAAACACAAATGTAACTGCTGGCGACGTTTACAATGCAACTGACCTGCAAACAAACTAGTCTTTAACCCGCTGCCTGAATCATCAGAGGCAGAATGTCTTTAAAGTGCCCGTGAACGATTACAACACACAAAAGAAGCTGCTAACAAACACAAATACAACAATTTTAGGGGACATTCAGCGGTGTAAGTCTACGTGATACGCAGGTAGACCAGTATATACCCACTATAAGAAAGCTCCAGGATTTACATATACCCGCTTAAAAATGCCCAATGACACGCAACAACATACTTTACATTATATTTTTGATATATTTTGAATTGTAATCTGTGTTTTTCATCTTCTCACAAGCTAAATAAAGGGATTTCCACCGTAAAATTGGTGCATAAAAGTGTATCAGAATACAGGAAATGAAGTCTTTGACGCTCAAAATGTCCCTGTGGGAGAACACCCAGACCCCCCCACTATGATATGCCCCCTCCCCTCATTCTATATATATATATATATATATATATATATATATAGGCCCATACATATACAGTATAGTATACCCACTACAATACATTAGACTACATCACTGTGGACATTGTTGTATGAAATCACGGGAATATTAACTTTCATTAGCCATGTAAACAGCTTAATAGGAGTTTTGTCTTTTTTAGGATTATGGGCGAAAAACTGAATATTTTGTGCATGTAAACGTAGTCGGCGTGTGTGCAGCAGAACCAGAATTTGGAGTGAGATTGAAGCCAGTAAGTCCCGATCAAACAGAGTCAACACGCCACGCAGGCAGTGTGCAGCAGCCCTTAGAGAACTTCTGCTGTAAATCGTACAAGCAAGAAGCAACCCTTAGATATATATATTTTTTTATTGCACTGAGTTAATGTCTACATTAAGAACTGAGCCCCCAAAATGTTTGTGCTGGGTTATACATCCATTGGTGAAAAGGCATATAGAAGAATGATATTAGATCACTCAACAAAGACTGTATTTACTTGGACGATCGATTATTTTAACCCAGCCCTTGCCTGCACTCTCCTTTTTTCTCGCGGATGCTTTCATCGTCATCCATATTCATGAAATCAGCCCTAATGTTGCCGTTTAGACGCAGCGTCCTCCTAAAAACACAAGACAGCGTTCTCCCCACATAGCCATGTGCTCCCTCTTCATAACAAAACAGCGTCCGCGCCATTTTGCTGGCATGCAGAGCGACTGAACGCCTGTGGTAATGTTCGCTGAGTGCTTCCGCTTTATCTCTCTACAGCAGCATCTACGACTGAGCTCTCCCCAGGCAGAGGAACACACACATTTCTCCCTGATATCTTTAGCCTCGGCCAATTGTCCCACCGCTGAGGACATGTTGGATAGAATAAGCCTTACTCAGGCATGGAAAACACTGTAATTCTGTTGCTAAGAAGCAGTCTGATGTAGATTTTTGTTAGGAACGACAAAAGCGAGAGAGAGAGAGAGAGACACGACAGGAAGAATCACAAGCAAAACCGCGGACAAGGACAGTAAGACTTGTTTGTTTTTCTCAAAAACAGACTGTGTCACTGACTACGTTTACATGCAGCCAACAACCCGTTCAAAACCGGTATATTAGCAATAACCCGGTCGCGCTCGGCCATGTAAACACAGGAAAAAACCTGAATATGACCCCTGGGTTCCCCCTTCTCTAACCCGAATATCTGGTCATGTAAACGCGTATCGGCATATCTCCATCAGAAGGAACATTGATTTGTGTTCTGCGCATGTTCTATTCGCAAGGAATCTCGGTCTTTTGAGTAGAGGAACTTCTTGTATGCGCCGTCTGGCGTGCAGTATACAGGAAGTAAACAAGAAGTAGAGGTAAACATGGCGAGACGCAGACAGCACCACACTTTTGGAGCGAGGAGGAAACCAATGTCTTTATTAGTGTGGTGAAAACCATGAATATAATGTCTTCTGTTGTTGTTGTGTTTGTTGAAATGACGCATATTGCGTCTTAAGGTCGTCCGTAAGTCCAGACGCTGACCGCGCGTCGCCGTTTACGTCGGGATTTTGCCGATTGATTACAAACTCCACGTATACAGGAGTAACTCTCTCTGCTCACGCATGTAAACGGGTTATTCTGAATGTTTCAGAAACCAGAATAGTGACCTTAACCCGACCATAACCCGGATATTGGCAGCTTGTAAACGTGGTGCATGTTTCTTTGACAAAGGAGCAGATCTAGTTGTCGGCAGCATGTATGGTCCCAGGAATCAGAAAATGGCAGTGTTTGGTGCAGCCAGAGGACGCTGTTAACGCTTTCCTCCGACGCTGGCAGCTGATACAAAGTGAAAAGAGCTGCCGGTGACGCTGCAGATCTGCTCCAGTGTTTCCGTCAGGGCCGTAGCCGCCATTACAGACGCCGTGACGCCATGTGTCCAACGGGGCGTTTTGTGATCGTCCCACTTCCCGGCATTGGATGCTTGAGTGGGTTTTCCCCAATTTATCTTACAAGCAAAGAGATGTTCTCATATTGTAAAACGCACTGACATGGCGGCTCGTTTCGACAACGTTCGCTTATAGTACGAAAACAGCCCGCCGAAAAGTTTCTGAAAACATTTTATGTGAGAAATAAGCTGCAGCGACAACGGTCAGTTTAACCCTTTTGTTGTCTTCCAGTCCATCATGAATTTGTTCAAAATTGAAAACTTTCCTCAACGCCTAATTTAAATGACATTATACTTAATTTTTTAGTTAAAAAAAGCAGAAATTATGAATTGTTTTGACTAATAGTAACATTTAAAATGCTATACAATTGAATAAAACACTCAAAAGTCAATGAAAGTACTCATTAATTGTACCTGCAAAGATTGTTTTACGGGTTCCATACAACGTACATCATGCATCCGAGTTATTTTGGGGCGGTTTAGTTGCAAGAAACTCATATTTCTGATATAAAGAACTTTGAAAACTGGTCAAATTTGACCCTATAGGACAACATGAGGGTTAAAAGATTTCCGTGAGGTTTCGAGAGGCGGCGAGTCGAGCTGGACGCCCCTGATTTGCATAAAGTAACGTCGACTTTATATGCAAATGAGGAGCGGGCAGCTAGCTAGTTTGCTAGTTAGCTAACCAAACAGCTAACTTTGTTAGCCAACAAACCGACCCATAAGTACACCTGTGTTTAGCTACTATAGCTAACCAGGAGGCTAATTTTTTGACTCAGAAACGAGCGTTAGAATAGGCAGATTATGAAATTGGCTAACTAACAGCTAACTTTGTTTGCCATGTGGTTGCCCTGTAAGTAGATCCCTGTACAGTTAGCGTTATCAGCTAAACCCAAGGCTAATTTCTCTGTTTACTTTAGGCCCCATCCAGACGAAGACGTTAGGATGAAAACACATCCGTCTTCCCTGGATTCGGTTCAAGAAAATTCACGTCCACATGAAAAGTCCACATAACGCTAACTAACGCTAGCTAACATCAACATCGGCAGTCACACAAACATGAATGATCCGATGTCTTTTTGATAATCTAGCTACACGTTTTTCTTGCTCAACACGGTACTTCATATGCCAGGCCTGTAGGCGGCGCTGTTATTGCTACAGAAATTAACGGAACGAAGAAGAGCAGCCTTCAGTCACTTCCTTTCATAACATGACTGTTAGCTAGTTCTCTTAGCTTAACACATCCATGGACTAGACTTTAATAACTTACACCACTGCTCGTTATATAAAGGCCACCTAGAAAAAGAATGTAAACTTTGTTTACATTCTATCGGACATGATTGCAGCTAGCAGAGCTAGCGCGCTAACGCTAGCTAACGCTAGCTAAAATCAACATCGGCAGTCACACAAACATCAATGATCCGATGTCTTTTTGATAATCTAGCTACACGTTTTTCTTACGGTAGCCTTTCTACAATAAGCCGTGCTAACAGTTACTATAATCAGTTCAAGGAGTTGATGAGCAGACAGATTAGCGAGCTAGTTGATAAGTTCTCTACTTCCACTTTATAAGCAGCATTGCGTCCTTGTTAGAGTGGTCAGCTGGGTTGAAGGCAGTCAGCTGTGAGGCTGAGGTGTGTGGGGATGACATCATCGATACGCACTTATGCGGTTTCGCCGTACACACGAAGCCAAACGTGAGCCGGCTTTTTGTTTATTCACTCTGGGACCAGGTTTCAAAAAAGTGTGTTTACAGGATTCGTGTGGACGATCGGCCCAAACGATGCAAAAGATGTGCGTTTGCATCGAAATACGTCTTCGTCTGGATGGGGCCTTAATTTGGACTCAGTGTTTGACTAAGTAGTTCGCTAGTTAGCTTGCTTCATTAGCCGACAAACTGACCCATCAGTAGATCCCTCTGTAGGTAGCTACAATAGCTAATCCGAGGGGCTAATTTATGCGTTTACTTTCATTTGGATATAGAGACAAGCGTGTAAGGGGAAAAAATCTTTTATCACTTGTTTCTGATATTTTCACTTGTGTGACTAGAACTATTGAACTATTGAACTATATGATATCAGTTTAAATTGGCCAAATGTCCTCGACAATATTAGACACCTGGGGGGAGGATTTCTGATAATGTGCAACTGCTATCTTATTAGGAAACTCCTTATATGGTCAAGGTAGTGATGTAATCAAACTGTTCATTTTCAATGTGTGACGGCCTCACAGACAGACTCTGACTCTCTGTAAACTATCTCTTCTTGTGCACAAAAATAAAATACCAACAAAGACAATTTACTGACTCAAGATCTTAATGAACAAATCCTTGTTACCAAAATGTCCATTACAAGCATTAAGTAGTTTGCAGATTAGCTGACCCAACAACTTATTTTGTCAGCAGACAAATTGAACCATCAGTAGATAGCTGCAAAGGCTAATCCAGGGGGCTAATTGGTTGTGTTTACTTAGTGTTTAGTTAGCTAACCAGACAGCTAGCTTAGTTAGCCGTACGGTTGACCCATAAGTAGATCGTTGGACACAGTCAGAAGGGCCACAAATGGGCCACAAATTTGCAAAAATAATGTGTTAAGCCACACTAGAATGTTCCTAAACGTCAAACTCGAGAACCTGCAGACGTATGAAAGAAAATACCAAATAGTTTCTATGCAAACGATCCATATTTCAATAGTTGCATCTCGCTCAGTGTGCACTGCAGCCATGTGTCATCAACCAGGACATTTGTGAGTTTACGTATAGGCCCAAACATCAGGCCCCGAGAATAAGGATATATATTCATGTCTTTATCGAGACATCAGCAATCTATAACCGTCTCCTTTTCCAGGTGTGCAGGGAGAAGTACATCTTCATGGCAGGAGAAGGTAAGAAGCACGTACAGTAAGCTCTTCGTTGTCTATTGTAACGGGAGGCACTTCAGTCAATTCTAAAATGAGACGGGGGGAGTTCAAGGCACTAGAAACAAATTTTAGATTTATCTATGAAACGTGTTAAATATCACGGCTTTCCTTCTTTCGAGCTGTTTTCAAAAATAAGTGCGAGAAAAGTAAAAACATCCGGTCACAAATCACATAAAAATGATCCCATGCGCTCCATCAACAAAGACCAAACAAACGGCTCGAAATTAAAAAAAAAAAAAAAAAAAGGAGAATGTTATTTCTGAAGTGTCTGTTTTTTTTTGTTTTTGTTTGTTTTTTTAAAGAGCTCGTCAGATATGTCTCTTGTGATTTTTTTTTTTTTTTGTCTTCTTGTTTTTGTTTTTTGTTCTTTTAAGAAGAATTAGTCCCTTTTTTCGGCAGTTAGCTCCGTCATGCACCGTTATCATGTCGTTAGCTCGACGATAACGAGGAGAATCATCATCATCATCATCATCATCATCATCATCATCATCATCATCATCATCATCATCATCCCAGCTCCCGAGGTCCCTCCACAACTGCAAGCAATTTAATACTGTAGTCATGCATTGAGTATACATAGCTATAACCATAGCTAATTAGGCCATAATGCTTTTAGTATTTTTGACATGCCATGATCTTCGACAAAAAAAAAAAAAAAGTGTTCCTGTTCCCTTAATGCGTTTAACATTCAACACGTAAATGCTTTAAATAACTTAAATAATAATAGTAATAATAATAATAAATAGCCAGTGCACTTTTGGTGAAAACAAATGAGAAAGAAAAGTAGAAAAATTCCAGAGGGGGAGGGGGGGGAATAAAAAGATGAAAGTCAAAAGAAAGAAACCCAAAATGTAAAAAATAAAAATGAGGTAACGTCTTGTCTTGTGCATGCCGATATACGAGAGAAGAGTCTCCACATGCTTTTATATAAAGGAGTGTTGCATGGCGTCGTACAGGGAACCTCCACCCGACCTGTAGCAGCAGCGGCGGCGGCAGCAGCAGCGGCAGCGGCGGCAGCAGCAGCAGTGGCGGTGGCAGAGGCGGAGGCAGTGTGCACAATAATCCTCCACAAGGCTCGGCACACTTCCTGTTTGTTTTCCCATTAAGGTGTCTGAAAAGCATCCGGTTTTTAGTTTTCCCGAAAAAAGTCCCTGGATGTGCCGCAGAAAAAACACAACTGTAATCCACTCGCAATGTGTCGTCGTTGTCGGACGTGTTCTTCAAATCTCAGTTGTTGTTGTTGTTGTTGTTGTTGATTTCGGGGGTTTTTTGAGTATTTTTGCACAAAGCCTGGGAGGTGTCGGGGAGATTTTCTTTGGATAAATTTCTCAAGTCAAATCAGTTAATCGTGCCCGTGTGCATTTTAAATCTCATCGACTTTGTTCTCTCGGTGTAGTCACTTGATCTTTTGAATTTCTACATTCAACTCTCAAACGTTCGTGTTTGCAACTAGAGCCGCAACGATCAGTCGACTAAGAAATCATAGCCGACTAGTTTGATAATCTATTGATCGTTTAACTCATTTTTCACAAAGTAATGGCAGAAAATGCCATTTTCAGCCTCTCAAACATGCAGATTTCCTGCTGCTTTTTCTGTTTTACATCACATTAAACTGAACATTTAGTTGTCAACTATCAGCGTTTCCCCTCAGAAAAGTTGTTTAGCCCGGTGGCACGTGTCTTTTTTTTTGGCGAGGGCCCGGCTGGGGCCAGTCACAGACTGATGGCGCGTTTACGTAGAGCCCAATAGTATCATGGAAAAGAATTATGAAATTGAGGAGACAGATTCCTCAAAGCCGTACATCAAGGCTCCGTTTACACGTGGGCGGCTATTTTCATAAACGGACATTTCAACCTCTCCGGTTTAAAAAATAACATTGTGCACAGCTGTCAGTTTTCAGTAAAGTGTTCGTTTACACGTACCCGTGTATATATATATGCCATCAAGAGCACGCCAGACCTGTAGGTGGCGGTGTAACGAGGAGCTTAGTGCTGGGCGGTATACCGGTGTATATTTTCGTCACGATGTTCATTTTTAATATACCGCCATACCGGTGTGTTTAATAACACAACGTCCGGAACGAACGTTGCGCCGCGCGACACTGTTTTAGACGGACCCTTTAAAATGCTGCACTTCTAAGCAGCGACGGTAAACAGCAGCGCACCAGAGGGACGTCACACGGAAGATGGATGCTGCAGAAGTAGTAGAAACGAACTTGTGCCAAAAAAAGGAGCCGCCGGGTCTGTTGTTTGGAGGCTTTTTGGTTTCCAAAAATCCGACGTTGACCAAACAACCGTTTCATGCAAGTGCCGTCGGGCTAAAATAGTCGCGAAAGGCGGCAACGCGAGCAATTTGCTCCACCACCTCAGCTGCAAACACGTCTTGGAGTATCAAGAATATATGAAATTAAAGTCAGCAGGCTCAGCGCCCTCCACATCAGCAGGTAACACGGGGAAAGCTAAAGAAAAGTCGAGCCAAATGTCACTTAAAGACGCGTTTGCTAGAGGGACTCGCTATGACAGAAAAAGCAGATTACAAACTCCATCACCAACCACCGAGCTAAAGACACGGTCCCGCTTAATACAGTGGTGAGGAATGAGGCAATTAAGGCAATTTACTGCAGTAATTCCTCTCTCAACAAGTAGAAAACGCATTGAACATCTGAATATGCATGAAAAAAAACCCTGTCAAAAACAGGAAAACCGGCATAATTTTGAAAAAAAACGTGATATGAATTTTTGGTCATACCGCCCAGCACTTGAGGAGCTCAAGCCCACGTTAGCCAATCAGAATCCAGAAAATAGCAACAACAGCAACGAATCACTTCGTGTCTCTTCTCTTCCTCGCTTCCTCGGCTGCCTAAAAAGGATCTGAAAACTTGCTTATTTAGGAAAGCTTTTGGTTGATGGGTTCTCACTAGCGTCCCTTTCTTTTGATATATGTATATGCATTTTATACTGTTTGTTCTACCTATTCTGTTGTACAGCACTTTGTGATTTTATCTGTGAAAAGCGCTTTATAAATAAATTTTACTTACTTACTTACTTACTTACCTAAACCTCCGTTTGTCTCAGTTTACGCGCAAACGTGCAAACAAAGTTTTCCAAAATCTCCGCTCTGGCCGGAGTTTTTAGAAAGTCACGTTTTCAGAGGAGAATTCTCCGTTTGCGTGTAAACGAAGGGCAATGTCTCAGTTTTTCAAAATAAGCATATGCACGTGTAAACGGGGTATACGTCAGTGCTAAACGCTAACTGGAGATTTGAAAATATGACTGTCTGATTTTATATTTTTTATTTATGTAACCTTTATTTAACCAGGAAATGTCCCATTGAGTTACAACAACTCTTCTACCGCCTTTAAAATACATAACAATAATTCCCAGTGGCTTAGGCCCCGAGCTTCCAATACAACGGGGGAAACCCTAAACTGTTAAATTAATAGCCAACTATTTTAATAATCTTTTAACAGGTTTGAGGCATTTTTTTTATGAAAGAAAAGTCAAACTTGTGCGTTGTCAGCTTGATAAATGTGAAGATATTCTAGTTTCTTCTCCCCTCTGGGACAGTAAACTGAATATCGTCGAGTTTGAGGACGTCGTCTTTGACTTTGAGAAGCTGAGATATTTCTAACCCTCCCGATGTCCGCGGGTCAATTTGACCCATTTTCCAAAAGTTCCTATATCAGAAATTTGGGTTTCTTTCAACCAAATTGTCACAAAAAAATAACGTGGCTAGTTCCATACAACGTTTTTCACAAGTAAAGTTGATCAGTTCACTACTTTCATTAAATGTGGGTGTTTTATTCAAAAAAAAAAAAAAATAACGTTGAAAAAAAGTGACAAAAATCTTGGATTAAAGTAACTAAAACATCGGGGAAAAGCGACAAAATTGTCAAAAAGGACGACCAAAAATCTTACCCAGAAAACCAAAAAGTCGGCCGGGAAGACAACACAAGGGTTAAGAAGCTGAGATATTTTTAATAGAACAAACGATTAATCAGTGATGAAAATAATCCTTAGTTGCAGCTCTACTTGCAGACAGTTTGGGACTTTTTATTCATATCTTGCACTGCACTATTTTTTTTAATTCTCTTGTTCAAACGTTATAATCCATTTGAACTTATCTTTTATTTGAATCCTTATATATTAAATCTTGCTCTAAAAATGACAATTTGCATCCGTTTGTTTCCTCCAGAAGAAGATTTTAACATTTTCTTTCTTCTTAAACGAGCTGCAATTCTATGAAATACATTTGCGAGACGTCAAGGAGAACATTAAGTTGTACCTAAACGTAAAGTTTGAGTATTTGCGAGTACAAATTGGTGCAACAGAGACTAAAATATCCAGACTTCTGTCTGTAAATTTGGGGAAAAACTCCAACAACAAAAAACTCCAGTAACACTGGCTCCTACATTTCCCATAGTGCAACACGATAACAACTACCACAACGTCTCTCGTTAGACCTTTCTCGCCTCGTAAAAGCTGGTAAGTTTTGGAATGATTAAAAAATCGAAGCGGCAGAGACGGAAACATCCGTCTCTCTCTCTCTCTCTCTCTTTCTCTGCCACATCTGCACCCACATCTGTCAAACTGGAACAACTCATAAAATAAATAAATTTATCAAAAATGTTCCCCCGACACCTGCTGATCTTTGCGCTATTGCCAAAACAAGTCCGTCATTACGTGAACCACTACCTGTTTGTGAACTGATCTCGTGTGTGCGCGGGACTTTTGAAGTCTTCACGCGCGTTTTGTTTGAATGAGTCAATGCAAAAAAGAAGAAGAAATAAAATGCACCAATGGAGATAGAGCATCGAGATTATTTCTACAATATTTACACCGCAGCGCCGCGCGCCGCCTCACACGTCGGTGAGCAGCTTCCCCTTGTTCACGCAGTTCTGGGTGGGCGCCGTGCAGTTGGCAGTCCTGAGGTTGGCTTCCCTAAAGTTATCGATGCTGTTGTTCATGTCCTCGTCTATCTCCATGTACTCCGACTTGCTCACGCCCGACGAGCTGCGGCGGCTGGAGTTGGTGTCCGACGCCAAGTTCTGGTTGCTGACGTTGAGCAGCTGCGCCTGCTCCTCGCCCTCCGTCTCCCGGTGGTAGAAGTAGTTGAAGTTGGACACAATGACGGGCACGGGCAGCGCGATGGTCAGCACGCCGGCGATGGCGCACAGCGAGCCCACGATCTTCCCCCCGATCGTCACCGGGTACATGTCCCCGTAGCCGACGGTCGTCATCGACACCACGGCCCACCAGAAGGCGTCGGGGATGCTGGTGAAGAACGACTCCTTCTCCTCGGCCTCGGCGAAGTAGACGGCGCTGGAGAACAAAATCACGCCAATGAAGAGAAAGAAAATGAGCAAGCCCAGCTCGCGCATGCTCGCCTTGAGAGTTTGCCCCAAAATCTGGAGCCCCTTGGAGTGCCGGGACAGTTTAAAGATCCTGAACACCCTCACCAGGCGGATGACCCTGAGAATCGCCAGAGACGTGGCCTGTTCCCCTCCCCCCTTCGCCTCCTTGCCGTCTTGATCGTCGGCCAGCTCCGTTCCGAGCGTGATGAAGTACGGGATTATGGCCACGATGTCGATCGAGTTCATCATGTTTTTGAAGAACGCCGCCTTGCTGGGACAGGCGAAGAACCGCACGATCAACTCGAACGAGAACCAGATGATGCAGAGCGTCTCCACGACGAAGAAGGGGTCCGTGAGGAAGTTCGCTTTGTAGTACACGGTGACGTTCCCGACCGTGCGCATCCGCTGGCTGGGATCCTCCTTCAGCTCGGGTAAAGTCTCCAGACAAAATATGACAATCGAAATGAGAATAACCATCACCGAGACGATGGCGATCCCCCGAGCGGGCCCCGAGCTCTCCGGGTGCTCGAAGAGGAGCCAGATCTGCCGCTGGAACTCCTTCTCCGGCAGCGGCCGCTCCTCCTCGCGGATAAATCCCTCGTCCTCTCGAAACTTCTCCATGGCCTCCGCGCCCAGTTCGTAAAACTTAATCTCCTCCGAGAACATATCCAGCGGCACGTTGACCGGCCTCCTTAGCCGTCCCCCGGACTGGTAGTAGTACAAGATGGCGTCGAAGCTCGGGCGATTCCGGTCGAAGAAGTACTCGTTGCGTAAAGGGTCGAAGTAGCGCATCCGCTTCTTGGGGTTCCCGAGGAGAGTCTCGGGGAACTGCGCGAGCGTCTTGAGCTGGGTCTCGAAGCGCAGCCCGGAGATGTTGATGACCACGCGCTCGCAGCAGTCGTGGTCGTCGTGGTCGTCGTCCGGCGGGTACAGGTCCTGCGGGTGTCCCGGCAGGGTGGAGGTCTCGTCCATGTTCTCCGTGGACACCACGGTCATCCTGGCGGGCGGAGGAGGGGCGGAAGAGGAAGCGGCGACAAGGGGCGAAGGGGCGGCAGGACTGAAAGGCGAAGGAGCCTCTTACTGAGGCCGCGAGGCGCGCAGAGCCTCCCTCTCCGTCACCGTCACCATCTTCTCCGCCGGGCTGAACATCTTCTTTCTCTCAGCTGATGCTTCGTCACCTGCAAGAGCGTGAAACAAGAACATCTGTAGTCTCGCCGAGCACATCGCAGACCTGCCTTCACAATGTGCCGCTTTCTATCTCCCAGACAAACATCATGCAGCAGGGCTACAGCGCAGCCTGTGCTGCAGTTTCTGCTTCTTCTGCTTCTTCTTTTTTTTTTTTTTTTTTTTTTTTTTACCGCATACATCAGTATTCAAGTTTGCTGCGCTTCCGTTCTGCGCACATCATGCAGGACGCCCGCTCTCTAGTCGGTCCCCTAACAGCAACATATTCAGTCACATTAAGTATTCTATACACATTGAAAATGAACGAATACATGACGTTTTAAATGGAAAATATGCGGTTTTTTTTTTTTTTTTAAAGACATGGACATGATGCGTAAAACATGTACCTGTGCTGAGTTGGGAGAGCAGCAGATGCACAGCGCGCACCTTTTTTCCCCCCACCTTGGCTTGTAATACTGATATCCTTTTACAGCTTTCTCTGAAAGATTAATTAGACTGTTGTCTTGGCCAACATCCGTATCCTCTTGGTGTAGGTTTTCGGCGTCGATCGGAGCAGCCCGCAGCAGAGAGGGGAGGCTTCAGACGGCTCTGCGCCGCGGCTCGGCTGCAACAACCCCGACTCACAGTTTACCAAAATCATGCTGGAAATAAAAAAGCCGGACGCAGACGGGAGACTTTAAAACACCGATAGGCTATAAAACGCTGGATGAAGCGCCCCGATCTGACGGGGGAGAAATGGACACTGCAGCATCAGCAAAAAAAATAAAAAAAAATCGCCTATATCTTCTGGTTTACTGCGGTAGAAATAAAAAAATAAAACACGGAGGCTTTTTGAAGGGTAAATCCGGTTCGGGATGCCGCTCTATAGGCGCATGAATGAAAGCTCGTGTGTCCGGTAATTTGGAAGCATATTGCAGGATTTCATGAGGAGGGAAAAAGAAGTGAGTGAAGGAGAAAGAGGGAGGGAGGGGTTAGGAGAGAGAGAGCGAGAGTGTAAGTGAGTGAGTGAGTGAGTGAGGGGAGTGAGGAAGAGGAAGGGAGGGAGGAGGTGGTGGGGGGGTTTCCGACGCAATGCAGACAGACTGTAAAACACAGTTGGCTCTACAGTATCTGCAAAGACCTGCTGCACACCTGTACCAACACTACAGCAGCAGAACACAGTGATCTTAGTATGTAATCTGTGGTTATGGTATTTATTGTACCTTCATTTTTTAAATCTTATTAATTATTTTTATAGGCCTCTATATGTTGTATGTTCTGTGTGTGTGTGTGTGTGTGTGTGTGTGTGTGTGTGTGTGTGTGTGTGTGTGTGTGTGTGTGTGTGTGTGTGTGTGTGTGTGTGTGTGCGTGCGTGTGTGTGTGTGACAGTGAATATGACCCTGTAACTTGCTGTTGTAACCCAGTTTGGGATTAAGAAGTCTATCTATCTATCATGTAAAAGAACACAACAAGATGTGATCTCTGGTGATTTCTTGTCTTTTATGTAGATTTCAACTTTGAAACAAGATCTCATATTCTGCTCATCTTCAGGTTGATAATTGTATTTTAAGGTTGTACCAGAATATGTTTCCATGGTTTAATATATTTTTGTTGTACAGCACATCTCTCTCTCACTGCTGCAGCTCCTCTTTTCACCTTGTGTTCAGGTCTCTGTTTTAGCTACAGAGTGAATCATCTTTCCTTCTGTACTATCTTTGATTCCACTCTGCACATGCTCAGTAGCTCAGATGGTAGATCATGTCAGTTAGCTCCATAGACTGTAAAAGAAAGGTTGTTTCTCCAACTTTGGTCAGTTACAAGGCAGGATCACTGCACACATACGGCCGTTCAGGAACCGGCTAACGAGGTAGAGATGGAGTTTTTCACACTACCGTCACGGCTGAGCCGGCAAAAAAGAAGCAGAAAGCTAGGAAAGCATTGTGGGAGGAAGAGAGGAAGAGGAAACGGCAGACTGACCGAGAGAGGAGTCAGACACGAGGAAACATAGGAGCTGTAGGGGGGGGGGGGGGGGGGGGGCTCTATAGAGAAACCTGCCAGCAACAAGACAGGAAACACACATGACATGGACTACACTGCATAGAGACGCTTTCACACGGTCTCATTCTGTAACAGATTTGTTGTTGCGATGTACGATTCCTAAAAAAAACAAAAACATCTCGAAACACGTGTTGATGTTTAGAATATGCAGAAAGTTTTGAACAATACAGGAGAAGATGAATACCAACATTTTGCACAAATTGCTGCATAAAAATTCATTCAAATGCAGGAAAATTAACTATTTCACGCTCAAAACTTTACAAGCCCCGGGTTATAATGTGTGTGTCCCCCAAAACATCCACCCTTGCTAAATGTTATATATATATATATATATATATATATATATATATATATATATATATATATATATATATATATATATCCACGGCGTCATGTTATGTAACCAGTTTGTTCGACATGTATTCCCCTGCATGGTACCAAACACACAACATACTGGGTTTTTGTATCTCCCAGTGTGACATTTTAACCCGAGGAACTCAAACGCTTTCCCATAACTGGCTGCTGCTTGCTGGAGGAGTTTGCGACAGTCCGGCCTGCATTGTTGGATGTAAATATCCCGGTGTTACTATGGTAACAGGGAGACAGCAGCAGAGTGTTTCACTATATATATATATATATATATATATATATATATATATATATATATATATATATATCCATCCATCCATCCATCGTCGTCCGCTTATCCGTGGTCGGGTCGCGGGGGGAGCAGCTCCAGCAGGGGACCCCAAACTTCCCTTTCCCGAGCCACATATATATATATATATATATATATATATATATATATACATATATATATATATATATATATATATATATATATATATATATACACTGTATATATTTATATTTATTTCTATGAATTTATTTATTTAGTCACTTATTGTCCTTCTGCAAGACAGCTAGAAAACGGATCTATAGGTCATATTTTATCAGCCGGTATGGAAGCCAATTAATGCCAAATGAAGAAATAAAAAAATTTAAAATTAAAAATTCCCAAACCATACAAGGATAATTGTCGTGTGTTCCCACCCTGTAATACAGTGGTTCTCAAACTTTTTTTTCAATAATGTACCCCATTTGAAATATGTTTTCCATCTAAGTACCCCCTAAAACAGCCTAGTTTAACACTTCAACTGAAACTTGCACGCTTAAATGCCACATCATAGTCCTCAGAAATCCACCTCCTGGTTAGAACGCCAACACAAAGGAAGAGGAAGGGGACGGGACATCCGGGCCAAAAATGAGGGACACGCACACAACGTTGTTGACATTGACGACTATGAATGGATGACTGATGAAGTGTATTTTTGCAGGAAAACTTTAAACTGTGATTGAAGCTCAGACCTGCAGAAGCTCTAAAGTCGACCTTCATTTAGCACTAAGCCTCATGTGCTGATAACTGAGATAACATATGGAGGATTAAGTTATCCTGGCGTAAAATCTGGAACCTGGAATTGCTTTGAGGCTTAATTTGACTTTATCTGTGAATTCTCCGGAGCCTGGACGTTATATCTCACCTTTATACCGTTAGGAAGATCAGAAGAGCGCGGTGGCGTATAAGCCGGCTGATATGACTTCACATGTGGAGTCTGAAAAAGATCTTTGCTTCTGTATGTATGGGTGGATTCATCAGTTATCTTAATAACTCAGTCAAACAATATTCCATGGAAAATGTGGAAGAAATCTGCAGAAGCTGGAATTTATATGCAAGAAAAACAAAACATTATTGTGCGTCAGTACAGTTTTTATTGTTTTTAAATGAGAAGGCAGGTGTTTATCTTTATCGTCGCCGCCGTTAGATGCAATTGTCCAGCTTGTATTTACCTTCACATACGTTCTCGCTTTGCCGCTGACAGACTCAGATTATTATTCTAAGTGTCTGACAACATTATGAAAGGATCCCTACAGATATAGACCTTTAAAACATCTTTAAGACCTTTTTGTTTAACCAGAAACGGCTGTGAAGTCGCTACGCTAAACCCACCAGACTCCATGTAAATAATCACTACTTTTAGCGTGTATAGAGCCAGACTCCATGTAAATAATCAGGACTTTTAGCGTGTATAGAGCCAGACTCCATGTAAATAATCACTACTTTTAGTGTGTATAGAGCCAGACTCCATGTAAATAATCACTACTTTTAGCGTGTATAGAGCCAGACTCCATGTAAATAATCACTACTTTTAGCGTGTATAGAGTCAGACTCCATGTAAATAATCACTACTTTTAGCGTGTATAGAGCCAGACTCCATGTAAATAATCACTACTTTTAGCGTGTATAGAGCCAGACTCCATGTAAATAATCACTACTTTTAGCGTGTATAGAGCCAGACTCCATGTAAATAATCAGGACTTTTAGCGTGTATAGAGCCAGACTCCATGTAAATAATCAGTACTTTTAGCGTGTATAGAGCCAGACTCCATGTAAATAATCAGGACTTTTAGCGTGTATAGACCCGGCATGTTTTCATTGTAAATCTGTAAACTATGTGTTTATTTCAACCAAAAACTAGAGCTTTTCATAGTTTTATTTAGTTTCTGTCGACTATGAATGAAGTTTATTGTACGATGCTTAAATAACTGTTTATTTACATGGAGTCTGGTGGGTTTAGCGAACGCAATTTCACGGATGTTTTTATGTTTAAAAAAAAGATCTTACTCTTTAACAGAAAGGTCGACCTCCTTAGAAATCCTTTCCATAATGTTGTCGTACACTTAGAATATTAATCTGAGTCTGTCAGCGGCAAAACAAGCACTTTTATGAACGTAAATACAAGCTGGACAATCGTCCTATTAACTCACATTGTAGCTTGTTTCGCCGCTGCCGGCTGCAGCGACCTCACTTAATACAGGACCAATGTCACAGATTGTTGTTCTCACTTAGACGCAAAAACATAGGAACACAAGGTCCAGGTTGAAAAAAATCGGTAGTTACCCTTTTAAGTAAGTAAAAGGTCTGAATTCAACACCACGGACAGCTCCAACATCCCTTAACTTGTTCTTACTGTCGTTTTTAGGCTTTATTTGTCGTATACAGGGGATACGTCATGAAGTCTGCATACATGGCAGTGCTGTGTACAGTTTCCCCAGCAGATTGGAGTCTGTTGGAGGCAGCGGGAGTGAAAGCCCAGCAGATGGACCCAGCAGCAGGCGGGGAGTCGGAGGATCAACTGGAACCAGTCCCAGTTCCTCTGAATGGAAGAAACATCCAGAACAGACACACAGTCCAATAAAAGACAAAAGGAGACAAGAAAAATGAAGACGATATTCATGAAAGTCCGTACTTTCCCACTGATGCCATTAAATAACATGTACTCGAATTATAATAAACTACACGTAGAATATACTTTATATAGTTACTCTATTCGGAGCACAATCAAAGAGACTGTCCTTCATAGAAATGAAATGGATAGAGAGGCCGTTTCCAATCAACGTTATGAATGGTCAGAGCAGCCGCCATTTTTATGTGTACCATTGCCATGTAGTGGAGCAGATAAGCGCCATTTTTCGTTCACATGTGGATACAAGCACCAGAATTGGCACAATTACTCTGTGGGTATGTGCTCGTTAGCCATCGCAAAAAAAAAAAACGTCATGTCAGCCGTGGCGGCCATGTTACTTTTGATTTTGAATCACTAGAGCTTGAATCACGATTTGAATACCAATCGATTTTTTGCACACCCCCTAATGTATAAACGCCACTACCACCAACTTATTACCAGCTTTACATTTATTTTTGGAATTCATGGTCAATAAACCTCATTTACAGGAAATCATACCTAATTATTGAGTTTAAAAAAAACAAAAAAAAAACAAGGGAAACCAATACTTCACACTGGTTTTAAGAACTTCTTGTAGGTGGAAACCAGAAAGGTCAAACTGCCAGACTTCAGACTCCGTCACATACCGGTCGCATACTTCGTTGTGTGTCCATGCAAGCACCAAAACATTTTAAAACTTGGCATGCCGCAGACAAATCTGAAACATGCAAATAGCTGAACACACATATTCACACATTGACACGCAGTGCACAGATGCACTTCGAGATTATTTCATCCCTCTGGCGTTCTGTGAAACACGCCGTTGCCCAGGACTCTGTTTTATCTTGTGTTAGATGATACGTGCAGGCTGCTGCGGCACAAAGGAGCGGCTATAACGGGCCGAGTGTCGCGTTACAGCTGCTTCACCGGCGCTGAAACTGAAGATGGAAGACAGAGCAGCACCTAAAATCCCCTTCTCAGAGCAAGTGGAAAGTTTAACGCACACTTGAATGGGCAAACGAGCAGCTGATGTTTGCGGCCGCTAAGCTCCGGTTATGCTTTTACTGAGAAGCACTGATTGGTTTCGGATAGCCCAGGATTAGTTTCTTAATTCACTCGCCAAACGTCAGATTGTTATTTTAGAAAAAGCAGCCTCGTTAGTCGGCCACTGACACGCTGGGAGTGTGGAACATTCCCACAGATCTGCTGTTTGTGACGACCGTTACTTTCCATCACAACCATGGAAATGAAATGGATAGAAAGGCCTGTGGTCATTTGATTGGTACACAACAAAATGGCGATTGTTGTTAGTTGTCATAGTGACAATTTGCGTCAGTGGGGCCGTAAACCGTGTCGCAGCTCGCTGGGAGTAGAGCCACTGACGCTCGGGAGATGTTCCCTTGGTTGCAGGGAGTGAGGAGGGACAGTTAGACCCAGCGGCAACGAGTCGGCAGACCGCTAACGTTAGACCCAGCGGCAACGAGTCGGCAGACCGCTAACGTTAGACCCAGCGGTTAGCGGACCGCTAACGTTAGACCCAGCTAACGTTAGACCCAGCAGCAGCGGGTCAGCGGACCGCTAACGTTAGACCCAGCGGCTACGAGTCGGCGGACCGCTAACGTTAGACCCAGCGGCAACGAGTCGGCAGACCGCTAACGTTGGACCCAGCTAACGTTAGACCCAGCAGTAGTGGATCAGCGGACCGCTAACATTAGACCCAGCGGCAGTTAGTTGGCTAACGTTAGCTTGCTAACTCTAATGTTCCCCCCTCACCACATCAAATGGGTTCAAATCAGACATTATTTCATTTCCACGTGATGCAGAACGTGACATAGCTCCATTTGTTTTATAAATAAAAAAAAAACGGGACATGAACCCCGGTCTCCTCGGTGAAAGTCCTGTTTGTTTGACCCATCCACCCCCCCAAACTGCCTCCTTACCAGGACATTTGGCGCTCTTATACTTCCTCACCTTACTTCCTGCTTTGCTCCCGTCAGAACTACTAGAAACCATATAGCTCAGAATGATGCTGGAACAAATGAGTGACGTGGGTGTTTTTCGGGGGGAGGACAGTCTGGTGTTATGTGTATATGTGGGGGAAACTTTCAGACACCTGGCTCCTGGTTTAGTTTAGATGTTTCTACATTTCGTGGCACTCTTTAGGCCAAAGACCTGCTGACTGTTGAGTGTAAGCGCGCTCTGTACTGTCGTGTTTCTGCTCTTCATGCAGCAGCAGAGAGGAAGAAGAGGAACAGGGATGTTCTCTGCTTCATGCAGGCCGGCGCTGCATCCCCCGTGGCAAACACACAGTCCTGTCAACTCTCTCGCCTCCCGCTCGTGCCCGAATCAGGGGCAACACACTCATTAAAGCCTTACTCTTTTCCACGGGCCTCTCCATCCTCTCCCTCTCTCCTATAGCCTACTCTCTCTCTCTCTCCACCAGCAACATCTAGGCCTACATGCCTCTTATCTCCTCTCGGCTCAGTGTGCCTCGCCCTGAAAACCTCAAGAGACACAGAGAGAGAGAGAGAGTGTGAGAGAGAGAGAGAGAGAGAGAGGGGATGGTGAAATTTAACCACATGAAATACTCATTTAATGGCTAAGAACAAAATGCTATAGGTAGCTCGGAGACTTCAAACAAGGCCTGCGAAGGTACATCTGTGTGGAAATCTAGCTCTGAAAAGAAAAAACTACATAGCCTCAAAACGCTGTTTTTTAGCGATGTGCTAGCAGCATTTGCCTGTTAGCTTCTATGCAATGTTCTGCAATAAAGACAAAGCGCAATTAAGTCAATACAAACAACTCTCTTCTCTCCATTGACTTTGACTCCATTGACTTTCCGTCTGCTAGCAAACAACAGAAAAATGCCTAAAAGCTGCGCATGGTGATATTCACTACCAACAATGTAAACAACCCAGCTGCCGAACCGGAAAACTGAGGTTTTAGGAAGACAGAAGTGTATACGGACGTGAGGAATCTGCAGAGAATGGGAAGAAGCTAAGCTAACGTTATGCCCAACGTTACATTAAATTTGCTCCAAATTTGCTTCGGAGTGTAGAAGCTCCATAAACTGCCTGACGCCAGCTAGCTCTGCGGGAGTAGCTAGATATCTGCAGGGCTAACGTTAGCTAGATATCTGCACAGCTAACGTTAATTAGCTCTGTGGTAGTAGCTAGATATCTGCAGGGCTAACGTTAGCTAGACATCTGCAGGGTTTACGTTAGCTAGATATCTGCAGAGCTCACGTTAATTAGCTCTGTGGGAGTAGCTAGATATCTGCAGGGCTAACGTTAGCTAGACATCTCCACAGCTAACGTTAATTAGCTCTGTGGTAGTAGCTAGATATCTGCAGGGCTTACGTTAGCTAGACATCTGCAGGGTTTACGTTAGCTAGATATCTGCAGGGCTAAGGTTAGCTAGATATCTGCAGAGCTAACGTTAATTAGCTCTGTGGGAGTAGCTCGATATCTGCAGGGCTAACGTTAGCTAGATATCTGCAGAGCTAATGTTAATTAGCTCTGTGGTAGTAGCTAGATATCTGCAGGGCTTACGTTAGCTAGACATCTGCAGGGTTTACGTTAGCTAGATATCTGCAGGGCTAAGGTTAGCTAGATATCTGCAGAGCTAACGTTAATTAGCTCTGTGGGAGTAGCTCGATATCTGCAGGGCTAACGTTAGCTAGATATCTGCAGAGCTAATGTTAATTAGCTCTGTGGTAGTAGCTAGATATCTGCAGGGTTTACGTTAGCTAGATATCTGCAGAGCTAACGTTAATTAGCTCTGTGGGAGTAGCTAGATATCTGCAGGGTTTACGTTAGCTAGATATCTGCAGAGCTAACGTTAATTAGCTCTGTGGGAGTAGCTAGATATCTGCAGGGCTAACGTTAGCTAGACATCTGCAGGGCTTACGTTAGCTAGACATCTCCACAGCTAACGTTAATTAGCTCTGTGGTAGTAGCTAGATATCTGCAGGGCTAACGTTAGCTAGACATCTGCCAGGCTTACGTTAGCTAGATATCTGCAGGGCTAACGTTAGCTAGATATCTGCAGAGCTAACGTTAATTAGCTCTGCGGGAGTAGCTAGATATCTGCAGGGCTAACGTTAGCTAGATATCTGCAGAGCTAACGTTAATTAGCTCTGCGGGAGTAGCTAGATATCTGCAGGGCTAACGTTAGCTAGACATCTGCCAGGCTTACGTTAGCTAGATATCTGCAGGGCTAACGTTAGCTAGATATCTGCAGAGCTAACGTTAATTAGCTCTGCGGGAGTAGCTAGATATCTGCAGGGCTAACGTTATGTCTTGCTCACAGACCCCACTGTGAGCTAACTGGAGCTCTGAGTCTCAGAGACGAGAGATGTTCACATGTAGACTACATGAGGGTTTATTTATTTATGTTCCTCTCTCTTTGAGACACTTGACCAAATGGTAAAATGCAACAAAAAAAAACGTACATTAAATCAAACCCTTGAGTGTAATATTGCTTAATTAAAAATGTGTGCCCACGCTAAGTTGCTTGATTTTAAAATCTGGCCCGATTGAATTTGTCATTGAATAGCCCTGCTGTGCCTTGTGTTTGGAGCAAGCTACAGGAGAAGTCATTCAACTATTTTAACCCTCTTATTCATGTAAATTTCAATATGTTCACACATGGATGAGTGAGCAGTGGCAGGAGGGTGTTTACAGCAGCAGCTGCAGCGGCCAACCCCCTCCTCTCCTCATTCATAAACATACAGCATGCTTATATAATGCCATCGCAGATCCCCCCTCTTTCTGCTCGGCTATTTATAAACCCAACAGCACGCAGGGAAAAGAGCGCCAGTTCATGCCGTGCCCTTCAAGACCAACACATGGCCCTTGGGGGGCTGCCGGGCCCCAACTCTAGGGAGCTATTATTAGAGTCACGTCATGGGAGAGCCGGCGAGAGGACAGAGGGAGGCGAAGTGACAGATGAGGGGGAGGGTGGGGAAAATAGCGCACACGGTGCTGCTGACGATGATGGAGGGAACGTAAAGGAAAGGCTGGGAAAAACACTGATAATGGCCATATTTAATGCTGTCTTTTTTTTTAAAAAAGACAGCGGCAAAAACAGAACTTTTAGTGGACGCTTACTAACGCTAAACATTTGTCCTATAGGGTTGCATTACAGCTCGGTTCATGGCTGCCGGTTACAGCGTTTTCCCTCAATAATGTCGTTCAGTAAATCAACGTAGATGAGTGAATAGCGAATAGAAAACCAGGTGACTTGTGTGCAGACCCGAGGGAGCAGTGTGATGTTTGGCTGCCTGGATGAGGTAATTTATGGTCAGTGTCAAAGCTCAGTGTAAATAAAGAAACCACGTCAATGTCCAAATGGCAGTTTCATTACCAAAGCATTGGCCTGAATGGGACACGTCGTCAATCAGCCGATCAATACGAGCGCTTGGGAGCAGAGTGACACGTACTGTAGATGCCAGAAGAGATGAAGGACAAAGACAACAAATCAGTGTCTCTAAATCACTGCAGAGGGACATGGACAAGGAAAAGGCACATTAGTTTAAAAAATATATATATTTTTTACGGCATCATAACTGTAGAGCTCAACAGCGTTGGTTCCGAAAGTAAAAATCCAATGTAATTTCTCCATTGACAATTTCAGTATAAAGCCATAAAATCGTAACCGTCGATGTTAGACTTAAAACCAGCTACGGCACGACTAAGAGATTGTATATGCTCATATAGACGCCAAAAGTTAATGGGGCACTAACCTTGTTTTGAGATGAATGTCTTTTATTTGCGATGTCTTGGATAAGTACTTCATTACCCACAATCCTGAACAATCCCACAATCCCACAGCGATGCGTCTGATTGGTGGAACTCATGCTGGTAAGGAGGGGGAGGAGGGGGAGCCGCCTGCACGATCCGTCACGCACATGCGCAGGATGATTTTCCGAGGATCTACGACGCTGCCCGATTTACGACCTGTTCCACACTTCGGCCGACAAGCTAACGTTAGTTTAGCTAACAGCTAATTAGGCTAACCGCTAGCTAACAGCTTGATTCAGTCTAAAATAACGTTAACTCAAACTAAATACTGGGGGGAAACAGGCTGCAGCTGATGTAACAGCTGTTATATATGTTAACGGTTCTTTTCAGGTTTTATTTTGAGGGTCTTTTAAAGTTATTACATGCTGTCTAAGCTAGCTAGCGGTTAGCCGAATTAGCTGTTAGCTAAACTAACGCTAGCTTCTTTCATTCAGCGGTGCGCGGTGGTTTGTGGGATTGTAGTTCCTTTGCTCGATATTGAAAATATGTACACAGTCTTGTACCTTTTGACTTTTTGGGGATTTTCTGTTCGTTTTTTCACTCTAAATGACACGTTGTATGCTTATGAGTCACGTCGTAGCTGGTTAGCCTACGGCGCGGTCTAAAACTCTTACTGTACGGATTCTTCCAGACGTCAATGGGAAATTTACTTCAGGAACCCAAGGTCTCTCGGAGTGGGGGGGCGGGACTGTTGAGCTCTATAGCAGTGGGTATAACAGAATGACATGATGAACAGTGGCAATTATAGCAACAGTTACTGCTAATTTCCACCAACTGCAGAACGTTTGCGGAACGGCTCTGCTGCGTGTCGTCTCCATGCTCCGCCGTCCGTCGGTCCGGATTTGTTGCGGCACGGCTGCGGCCATGACTGACAGCTGAAGTCACGAGGACCCACGAGATCTCGCAAATTCACATAGAATAGAACCACCCAGAGGAGTCGAGGGGAAACAACTCTGGGACTGTTTTCAAGGTGTAGTGAAGGAAAATATGATCCGCCGTGAGCACGGTGTATTTTATTTTGAATTAATATTATTAATATATAATAATTCATTTCATTTATAAATTAACCTGATGTTTTATTTTGTTTCTGTGCTCCACTTCCTGTCCCGCACTATCTGCCGTGTGCTGAATTGCTGCGGAGCTCTCCGGCGTCCGGCAAAAATAGAAGCTCTGCTCCGGAAGGCTGCGGACCGCCGCAAAACAAGCAGCAACAGATTTAGTATATCCCTTGTGCACCGGTGGAGTTAATGTGTAGAGCTCCTGGAGACACTCGGAGCAAAGTCTCATGTTGTGTCGAGTCTTCTTAGTGGTTAAAAATAGATATTTTGAGGCTAGCATAAAAGTGCCCCTAGTTCTCCCATTCAAAAGGCCATTTCACCCAAAAACAAGAATACGGTGAATCTTAAAAGTGGCGATTCCATCCTAAATATGAGTTTGACTCACGTACATTCACAAAAACACAATAGGTTGTATTTTGGCGAGAGTTACGCTTTAAGGAAAAGGTCGTGGGTGGGCTTACGGTTCTGTGACACGGGTTTAAGAAAAGAAGAAAGCTACTTTAGGACACGATCCCCGTTCTCCTGGGTGAAAGTCCTGTGTTGTTTGACCCGTCCACCTACATGCGGGTCAGTTAGAAACCGCAAACAGTTCACACTGGAATCTGCTATAGGCCTCATTTTAAAAGGTCATGTGAACAGCCAAACAAAAAAATCGGATCTTTGCAAAAAAATCCAAATTAAGCATTAAGACATGCGGTGTGAATGTAGCCTTAGCAGCAATAATGTGACGTGAATGCACACATGTAAAGAGAGAAACATTTTCCTCGATTGTGACTAAATACTTTTTGCTGAAGTAACATTTTCAATGTAGGACTTTTAATGTAGATTTTTACTTCAAGGCTTCACAGCTAAAGCTTCAAACGCTTGGACCGTCGGCCATGTTCACCAGCCGCTGGAGAAACGGCAAGGAGTGGACAGTGTTCGGTCTGTGAGCAGATTCTCTGCTCTGCTGCGAGTTAAAAAGCTCTGCTGCATGAATTAATGATGGCCTGTGGTACACAAAGCAGCATGAAGAGCGGTGCAGCGGGAGGACGGACAGTTTCCCTGTGCGGGACGGATGACGGCGAGGAAGGACGCTGCAGAGAAGAAGAGCAACTCTGCGTCAGAGGGTTGTTGTGAAATGTCTCTTTACTTCGTTGTTTGTGTATATGAGAGAATAAAAGGAAAAGAAATATATATTAAACATGAGAAATGCATTCAAAAAAAACAACCTCCAGTGGTTTCATGAAGGCACTCACCGTGATGCATTATGCATGGAAACATTTGATTTCATACATCTTGAATACATGATGCTAACGTGCACGCAGAGTTTGGCTTTTGACCTCGGAGCATTTTTTTTTTTAATTTAGAGCCTTTAAGACTGAACTGACTACATGATGCGTTCACTTACTGTAACATTCTGAAAAAAAAGGACATAAAGGGCCAAAGAATGACATTTCAATCAGGAGAGACTTTGTTTGCAGATATGCAAAAGAACAATATTTATTATACAACTGCATGACAAAAATCAGTCCCTCCTGAAAAACGTGATTATGCGATCGCAGAATTCAATGCATAATCAGCCAAAGTCCGCATATTTATGCGGGGGGGGCGCATTTTTTCAAATACGAAGCACTTTCGCCGCATAAATTGCTGATTTCCGCGCAAAATATGCGGGGCTTGCATAATTTCATAATCCCCGCATTTTCGTTGCAAAAAAGTCACATATATCTCAGCAGGAAGTTGAAAAATGTTGCGTTTACTTCACACGAGAGCAGCCATTTTCCCCTGTTGCCATGGGAACGTTATGAAGTGACGTAATTTCACCTACTGAGAACACGGTGTTGGGGGAATCACTTCTTTTCTCTTTTTCATCAAACCGCAGTTTTTGCAAGTTCCCGCAAGTTCCCGCAATTTTTGCAAGTTCCCGCATTTTCATCGCATAAAATGGCATAAATATCCCGCATATTCCATCACATTTATTAAGAAAACGTGCCGCATAATCAAGGACTGCAGAGTCTTTCGGAGATTAGACTCCATCAAATTAATATTTTTTTAAAGAGGTAGAGAATAGGAAACATATCCCCCCCGATGGAGTCTAGACTCTGGTGGCGGCGGAGAAGAGACCGGGGACCAGACCGGCGAGGCAACGGAGCGACCAGCCGGGAGAATCATGAAGACTGGAGGCGGCGGGGGAGCTGGAGGGTTGAGCGCTTTGCCTGGAACAAACTGAACAGCAAAGGGAGAACATATTTAAGCAGAGCTGTAATGCTGTGATTGGTCCTTGAATTCCGTGGTCATGACTGATTGGTTTAAGTGAAAGTATGGCTTCTAAACAGCTGATTTGATTTACGGAGAAAGAGTACTGATTGGGTTAATGACGTCTTCCTGAAAGAATTTGCGCTGAGCTTCATTATGAAAGACTTGTTCTCTTTTTTTTTCCGATTATCGGCCGTCTGACAGTCTGGCGAGGTCGGTGACTCGAGTCTGGTCGGCGTGTTCCGTGCCGTCGTCAGTCGGAGGAGCCGTCGTTGAGGCCTTCGTTTGGGACGATTTGACTTGTTGAATCGGACTCAACGACCAATCTGATTGGTGGAGAGCTAACCAGGAAATGACGAGCGGGATGAGCGTGACGAACAGCCTCTCAAAATCTGATGAAGATCTTTCAAACTGACCTTTGTTGATCTGAAGTGAAGACAGATTCAGCAACTGCACGACGGCCTATTTCTTGCTAAAAATGTTTTCAGAAATTTCAGAAACACGTTTCGGTGAACTATTTTAGTCAAGGGGGGGGGGGGGGCTTCTCTCCGATGGCGCCATTTTAATGCTACCAGACTCTCACCCCCCCGTTAGCATCCCATTGACTGCCATTCATTTTGGCGTCACTTTGACAGCCAATTACTTTACATCTGAAGCGTTTAAAGACTTTATTTGTCCGTTGTTTATTTCTAAAGAAACACGACGATGTATAAAAGGCTCCGTTACCTTGTACCTCACGTTATGGCTCCGTAGCAGACGTTTTTATAAAAATAGGCTAACGGTTGGGTCATAACCACGAGACTTACTGTCTCATAGTAGAGGAATTACCGTACAGTACAGGAGAAGCTCGCAGGCAGTTTGGACTTACATCAGCTGTTTAGTTTAATTACTAATGTTAACTAGCATTTTAGTTATCAGTAATTATCCTGTGCCTATGTTATCTCCTTACATATACCTACGCTCTCCGTCTCTGATAGATTGGGAATGATTGAGATTTCTCTTGGCACAGCTACCAGAAGACTTACAACGTTCAGACACGTTGCTCACGTCACATCTACGTCATCAAGCTCAGTTTGAGGCTGCGCAGTAACGCTCGGCCATCACCGGGGAAGTGACTTCACTGGTCTCCGTCCAGAGCAACAGGATCTGTCGGTCCATTTTATATACTGTCTATGATTTTAGTACAATATGAGATATAGTATTCTGAACGAGCCGCCATTATGGCCAATCAGCTGCCGGTTTTCATTCTTTGGGCGACAATCCAGATTAGCGCCGCCTGCTGTTATGTTACATCTCGTGCACGTGCAGAACGTACGCTCAAGTCGGCGTCTCTTCGGTGTTTTCCGAGGCACTTTTTGGACCGACTCGGGGAGACTGATCAGTCCGACTGGCTTCTCTGCCGACAATTATATGACTATTATGACGAAAAGCAAATCAAACACTGACATGGTTTATATAGCATACAAACGTTCGTTTCTTGTTCTTCATTGTTGTTTTTAAGTAATTGTTTTAATGAACATTTGTTTTATTTTGTCTTTGCCATGTACATGTTTGTATTACGGTGTTTTATTGGGTTTCATCCCTGAAAGAAAAGGACAAGGAATGCACATTACCTACCGCTAAAAGTCATGTATACACTGCATGTGTTGCATTTTATTTAAATTAAACAATGCCTGTCAATTGAATGAATACAAATGAAAAAAATAAAATTTTAATAAATGACTTTAAGCATGTTTTTTGGTTTTTTGAAGTCAGTCCGTGCTCCTTTAATCCTGCATGTGTACGTTTCAACCTTCAGGGAATCCCTGCACGCATGTCGCTGTGTGTGTGTGTGTGTGTGTGTGTGTGTGTGTGTGTGTGTGTGTGTGTGTGTGTGTGTGTGTGTGTGTGTGTGTGTGTGTGTGTGTGTGTGTGTGAGTTTGAGAGCAAGCTATTTTTAGAAAGCTCCTCTTTCTTTGAGGGGATTCTGGAGTCTATTTCTGCTCGTCTGCACCATTTCGGACGAGGGGTGATGCGAAGAAGAAAGCAGCAGTTCACCCGTCAGATCGTGACAGTTTTATGCAAATAAGCGCCGATATTTTAGCTCATGCTGCTGTCTGTGTACGTGTGCACGGACGCGCTCCAGGCTGACGTGCTCTGATGTATTTTCTTGCATCCCCTTTCTTCCCCCTGTGGCTCTTCTCACTGATGGTACAACCCAAAAAAATCACTTTCTGTTAAGAGAGGGAGCCTGCAGAAACAAAACACACAGATCTGTTTTACTGTGAATAGTCTCGCATTGCTCTGTCTCCACAGCGCTGTGGAGTAAGGTCTGGCTACACTACAGATGCATTCTGGGATAGAAGAAAGGCGTGTATAGAGCCAGACTCCATGTAAATAATCACTACTTTTAGCGTGTATAGAGCCAGACTCCATGTAAATAATCAGGACTTTTAGCGTGTATAGAGCCAGACTCCATGTAAATAATCACTACTTTTAGCGTGTATAGAGCCAGACTCCATGTAAATAATCAGGACTTTTAGCGTGTATAGAGCCAGACTCCATGTAAATAATCAGGACTTTTAGCGTGTATAGAGCCAGACTCCATGTAAATAATCACTACTTTTAGCGTGTATAGAGCCAGACTCCATGTAAATAATCACTACTTTTAGCGTGTATAGAGCCAGACTCCATGTAAATAATCACTACTTTTAGCGTGTATAGAGCCAGACTCCATGTAAATAATCAGGACTTTTAGCGTGTATAGAGCCAGCATATCTCCACATGTAAATAGGTGAATTAAGGGTTTATTCCAACCAGACCAGAGTGGTGATTGTTGGAACAGTGGAAAGATGAACCAAGACGGACTTTGGTAGTTTTATTTTGTTTCTGTCCACTTTGAATGAAGTTTACGATGATAAAAGTAGTGATTATTTACATGGAGTCTGGCTCTATACACGCTAAAAGTAGTGATTATTTACATGGAGTCTGGCTCTATACACGCTAAAAGTAGTGATTATTTACATGGAGTCTGGCTCTATACACGCTAAAAGTCCTGATTATTTACATGGAGTCTGGTGTAGTTTGGTGATGGTGATTTCGGGGCTGTTTGATGTTAAACTAAAAGGATCTTACTCTTTAACTAAAAGCTCTATCTCTGTAGGGATCCTTTCATAATGTTGTCAGACACTTAGAATAATAATCTGAGTCTCTCAGCGGCAACAACAGCTGAAGGTGCGCAATTGTCCCTTAACGTTACATTGCAGCTTGTTTCTCGCTTAATACCGGACCGATTTCAAAGACTGCTGTTTCCATCAGTCACTTAGAGACAACAAAACCCCCCAAAGTTACCCTTTAATCCATTGCAGATACATGAGACCTTTAACAACCCGAATGAGGTATTAAAAAGGCGGCACATTGTACATTTGAGCACAGTTCTTTTATTTATTAAACATAGGTGGTAGAAACATAAAGCCTTGTTAACTTTAATATACATATGTCATATTATACAAATAATTTACAACATTGCAGCACATTAAAGAGAAAGAAAAGGCCACATTAAACTTAGTCACAACTATTCAGATTGACTATGTTGTGCATATGCAGTATGTACGATCCCAAGCCAAACATCCATTACATTATGAAAGACTTGTCTTTTTTTTCTGTTAAGGTCAAGGCGCTGACACACCAAGCCGATTATCGGCCGTCGGACTTGTTGAATCGGCCAGCGGGCGGTCGGACTCAATGACCAATCTGATTGGTGGAGTGCTAGCCCTTGACTAGCGAATCAGTGCACGAGAAACCCGGAGCTGCCAACGCCAGTATCTTCTTATCGCTCGCCATCAGCGAGTAATGACGACAACGATCCTTCTTGACTACTATCAACTCTCTCTGATGAAAACGATGACCGACGACAGCGTGCTCTGTGTCTTTGTGTCATGTTTTGGGGCGACAATACAGATTACAGTACCTCCAGAAAAACGCTGAGTTTTTTTGTGATTGTTGCGGGCAAAAATCCTTGATTATGCGGCACGTTTTCTTAATAAATGTGATGGAATATGCGGGATATTTATGCCATTTTATGCGATGAAAATGCGGGAACTTGCAAAAACTGCGGTTTGATGAAAAAGAGAAAACAAAGTGATTCCCCCCCAACACAGTGTTCTCAGTAGGTGAAATTACGTCACTTCATAACGTTCCCATGGCAACAGGGGAAAATGGCTGCTGTTGTGTGAAGTAAACGCAACATTTTTCAACTTCCTGCTGAGATATATGTGACTTTTTTGCAACTAAAATGCGGGGATTATGAAATCACGCAAGCCCCGCATATTTTGCGCGGAAATCGGCAATTTATGCGGCGAAAGTGCTTCGTATTTGAAAAAATGCAGCCCCCGCATAAATATGCAGACTTTGGCTGATTATGCGTTGAATTCTGCGATCGCATAATCGCGTTTTTCTGGAGGGACTGAGATTAGCGCCGCCTGCTGCTATGGAGACGTGTTACATGTCGCACACGCGCAGAACGTACGCTCAAGTCGGCGTCGCTTCGGTGTTTTCCGAGGCAGTTTTTGGACCGACTCGGGGAGCCGACCGATCAGTCCGACTGGCTTTTCTGCCGACGGTCGGCCGTCGGGTTGGTGTGTCAGACAGTGAAATACACAGATACTCAAGTTAACAAAGATGAATAGTATTCCAGATTTTTGTATCAGCTGTTAGCAGGAAACACCATGACACAAACACAGTTCAGTGAATGAATACAGGACTGACCTCAAATACACGGAGACAAGTTGCATTTGTTACACTCATGCCGGTAAAGGTCTGTGGTTATTATTTTTTACTTCTTTTTATGCAATCTTTCTCTCAGTCGTGTTTCATTTTGAACTCAGAAGTTCACTTACTTTTTTTCCTGGAGCTTCATTACGAAGACATTTTGTTGAAAGTCCTAAATAAAGAAAGCTAGTAAGCGGACCTTGAGTTTCCCTTTTTTTTTTTTTTTTTTTTTTACTACTGAAAAATTGACTTTCAGGTCAGCTTAGTTTTATGTTTAGCTCCGTTTGTAAAACGCAAAATATCTAAACGAAAAGCCAATGGTGTGTGCCTTCTCTTCATTAATCCTAATTAATGTCAGTGTAGTTGCAGTTTACTTTCATCTTAATTAACTTTTTTCATCGTTTTCGGTAACAATACCAAGATTGGTCATTACTTACCACCCTAAAATAAGTAAGTAATAAGACTAAGATAAGAAAACTAAATGCAGATGGTATGAAAACGCCCAAAGTGAGGACATTATAAAGATCACAGTCGACAGTTTTACTCTCATAAGCTGCTGAATTAAAACGGCAGTGAGACCGGTGAGGAATGCCAGTTTTCTACATTCTACGGAAGCTCAAAGTGGACATTATTGCAAATATTGTTTTAGGCCAAAAAAACTCCCAATATCCAACGTGATTCAGTGGGAAGGTGTATAAATAAAACGGCACTTTGTTAAGGACATTTCTCGTGTCACGTCTACGCATTTTAAGCTGTAGTGTATTTTCATATAAAACTATTACTATCATTGTAATGTTTATCACATTGATGTATTCCATTGCATTTCATGCTAAAGCCAGAAAGCCAGAATACTATGAGTGAATTTTGCAATAACAGGACACTGGGCCCCTCGGATGGAAATGGTGTCCAAATGTGTAGGTAGGGATAAACATATAGGAATGTTTAAAAGATAACAAATAAGGGAGAAGTTTGATCCCTAACATGTGGTTTACATTTAGCCATGCTTGGGGGGGTAGGATAACTATCCTTTAAGTAGGGGAACAAAGAAACAGAGCTTCAGACCACGATTGGAAAAGATGTGGGTCTCCGAGCCTTGCAAGCTTGTATTTAAGATGCTATATAATAAATCCTATTAATATTCAAATGGCATCTGCGACCATGTCTTCATTTACTCATCTTCATCATCATCAACATCCACAACGCTACACATGACACGACAAAGCTTTTCTTTGCGTGTCATTTAACGCCACGTTCTCATTCCCAACTCTTCAGTTTTAATTAAAACAAAACTACTTGGTAAGGTTTAGAGAAAGATCATGCTTTGGGTTAAAATATGTCGGTTTGTTATGTAAAATTAAGTTACGTATGTACAGTAAGTCTTTGATGCATCCTTCCCTACGCAGACTTTATCCCTATTCACACGGGCACGGGGCAAGCAAAGGCCGCTTTAATGGAATTTACCGACATATCTGCACCCCGAGAGTCGGATACCCAGAGACACGGGGAGGACGGCCAGGGCGAGGCCGCCTCACCGCACTTGGGTCTGTATCTTTTTGGGCCAGGCCCCGGTAGAGGTTACCAAAGGCTGATACACTATAATCCCCGCCGCAGCGGCACCCACACAGCATCACCATGAGCCCTCGGACGAAGCCGGGGGGGGAGCGCGTCGACTTGGGGGACGCCGGTCCAGACTAGGTTGGCCGTGTAAGGCGGCATCCAAAGCCGCCGCCATCCCATATCCGTCTTCGCGAGAGGGATATGAAAAGGCGCACGGGAAATAATAACCAAAAAATGACATGTCAAATCACAGGCGTTTCGGTTCGCACGGGACTAATATCATTACAGGAACTCGGTGTTCAGTGAAATACGGAAGGTCATTGTGGGGGAATTTTTACTTGACAAATTACAGACATTGCTGATTCACACGGGATTAAGATCACAGACGACCTCCGTCATTATTACACATGACCAGAGGTCACCACGTTGTACTAATCCCGTGCAAATGGGGCTTTTGGCGCTCTTTATACTACGTCATCATATAGGTCAGTAGAAACTAAATGGCGTAAAATGACAAAAAAGCAAAACATATAATAATAATAATAATAATAATATATAATATACAACCCCAAATCAGAAGAAGTTGGGACAGTATGGAAAACACAAATAAAAAAAGAAAGTAGTGATTTCTAAATGTACTTTGACTTGTATTTCATTGCAGACAAAACAACAGCACATAATTTAATGTGTTCCTCATGATTTTTATTGTTTGTTTTGTTCAAAAAAAACAAAATTCCTATTTTGGTTCTTGCAACACATTTCAAAAAAAGTTGGAACAGTAAAGCATTTACCACTTTGTAATGTTGCCATTCCTTTTCACAACACTTAAAAGACGTCTAGGGACTGAAGACACCAAGTGATGAAACAAGTCTTAAGGTGGGTAACAGTACGGGGTCTTTGTTGTTGCATTTTGCGCTTCAAAATGCGCCACACATTCTCTATTGGAGACAGGTCGGGACTGCAGGCAGGCCAGTCAAGTACCCGTATCCTCTTCCTCCGCAGCCAGGACTTTGTAATGTGTCAGAATGTGGTTTTGTGGTGATATCGCTTATAGATGAATGACGATTCTTGATGCAGTGCCGCCTGAGGGATCGGAGATCACGGTTGTTCAGCTTAGGCTTGCGCCCTTGTCCTTTACGCACTGAAATTCCTCCTCATTCCTTGAATCTTTTAATTATGTTATGCACTGTTGAAGGTGAAATAAGCAAATGTCTTCCTATCTTTCTTTGAGGAACATTGTTTTTAAACATTTCAATAATTTTCTCACGTATTTGTTGGCAAACTGGCGATCCTCGGCCCATCTTTGCTCCTAAAGGACTAGACCTTTCTTGGATGCTGCTTTTGTACCAAATCATAATTACAATCACCTGTTTACATCACCTGTTTCAAATCACATCATTATTTAACCAATTTACATGATTACTAGCCCTAAATTGCTCCTGTCCCAACCTTTTTTAGAATGTGTTGCAGGTCTGAATGACAGGAAAGGATGTATATTTACAAATGAAATTAAGTTGACCAGACAAAACATGAAATATTATGTGTTCACATTGTCTGCAATGAAATACAAGTCAAAGTACATTTAGAAATCACTACTTTCTTTTTTTATTTGTGTTTTCCATACTGTCCCAACTTCTTCTGATTTGGGGTTCTAATATGCGTAATAATTTAAGACATCTGCGTGTTAGTCGTACGCCATTTGGTGATACCATTTACGTTATTCTTGTGACCACAATTCATCTTATTTTCTCAGGATACCAAATCATGTTTTTGTTCTTTGAAAATTCACATTTTCAGACAATTATCCAGAGAGTAGGCATAACTTTTAAAACTCATTATTAATCCGAGATTACAAATTTCCCAAAGACCTGAAAATGTAGATTTTTCTGTCTTATTTTGGACACAAGACGAGGATCTCATGTTCACGGGATAATAACGAGAGTCATAATTAAAAAGTACATTTTTAAAGTAAATTCACAACAAGAAAACAAAATAGTAAGTATTTTTACACATATCAGCAGTCTTGTCCACTTTGAGCTTTCATTTAAAAGAGAGATTTCTTCATACTTTTTCACATTTGTTTCCTCTCAAAACACCAACCAGGAAGACTTCTTACTGTACATTCAATACAATTCATTTACAATACAATATTTCTAAATACTACCTTTATTTTCTATGTTACAGATGCATTTGACAGGGTTATTAACTGAATCATGTTATGATTAAGGCACTATTATCCTTTTATGCAAATATATGAACAACCAGACGTTATCACTGTTTGCTGCTGATGATGTACTATTCATGCATTATTGCTTATTGATGAATAACTGGTTACTGCATGTTTCTAAGTGGCATCTGCTTTTCTGTCCGCAGTTTATATGCAGCTAAACCTAAGAAGCATTTCATAACTTATATTTTCAAATCTAAACCGCTATACCCCATCCAGACATGAATGTTTTGTATGGTTGCCAGGTGTTTAATGAATAAATTCAAGGCTGTAGGTTTGGGTTTTAAAAATGGGAGACACAACAAAGACCTAACTATCAATCCTTACCCTTTATTAACATATTCTTTATTTCTGTTTTAGTTGAATTACTTTTTAAAAGCAGGTTTTTCATATTAACAAATTTCCACGCGTAAATCGACATAAGCATTTTCTTTAAATATATATTTTTTAACAAAGTCATAAATACATAATGAATACAGAATTAGATATTTTGCCTCGAATTGTTTCTGGCCTGACAAAATTCCCCCAAATAAATGTCGAGGTCTATAGGCCAGAGATATTCAACAGGGGGTCCGTGACCCATAGGGGGTCCTCAGAGTAAGTGCAGGGGGGTCGCCAAATGTTTTTGGAAGTCTGCCCCGTCTCTCCTTCAGCTAAGGGGTCCTTGGCCTAAAAAACGTTGAAGAGCCCTGCTATAGGCTGTTATGGTTAAGACGTTGATATTGTACAATTCTGCTAAACCTGCATTATGTTCAATGGCATCATTTGATAATGTTTTTAAGATAACTATGAGAGAGAGAGAGAGAGAGAGAGAGAGAGAGAGAGAGAGAGAGAGGCAATCCAGGAAGTGAGGTCACAAGGTATTAGAGCGGCAAATTCAAACAAACACAGGACTCATACTCAAGAGTTTGTGTCCCGTGTTACAGGATTTAAACTAAAAGTCAATGGTCACTTTTTGAAAATGTTTTGAGTTGTATGGACATTACCATGAAATTCAGAAAGTCATGTGTTTGACTTTGGCGCTCTTACACTTTGTCACCTGGCTTCCTTGTTTTGCTTTCCCATTAAGTACTTGCTATTGATTAGCTGCTAAAGGTCACCACGTAATGAGGAACTTAACCCTCGTGTTGTCCTTTAGGGTCAAATTTGACCCGTTTTCAAATTCTCTATATCAGAAATATGGGTTTCTTGCAACCAAACTGCCCCAAAATAACTCGGATGCGTGATGTACGTTGTATGGAACCCATATAACAACCTTTGCAGGTACAATTAATGATTACGTTCATTGACCTTTGGGTGTTTTATTCAATTTTATAGCATTTTAAATGTTACTATTAGTCAAAACAATTCATAATTTCTGCTTTTTTTTACTCAAAAATTAAGTATAATGTCATTTAAATTAGGTTTAATGACCATGAATTTAAAAAAAAGTGTTGAGAAAAGTGCCAAAAAACTTTCTCAATTTTGAACAAATTCATGATGGACTGGAAGACAACACGAGGGTTAATTATGGGTCGCGATGAGCTGCTTGCACAATCGATCTATACTGTCGTTTTTGTTTTTCTGGATGAAGGACGGTCCGTGTGGAAATGTTTATGGCACAACAGGAAACTGAAAATGACATCTTTATGTGCAGTCGTCTGAAACACATGAAGATTGAAACTGATCAGAATAAAAGATTTATTTTTTTTTAATCAAAAATAGATCACAATTGAAGATTGTGAACAAAAAAAATTAACATGGCAACAATAACTGAAAAATTAAAAAAAAAAACAGAAATAGAAAAGAGGAAAGAAATCAAAAATGCATTTTGCTTCAATGCTGAACTTCCCAGAACACCGTAATCACTCGGGGACCGCCCACATCTCCGACGCTCCATTGTTCCTCTCTCAATAACCCGAAAAATTCCCTTTGGTCCTACAGTTGTAAATTTTGATTCCCCAACTTGCACACTAAGTTTATCTATATCTAGTGAAACAGTTGTACGTTTTATTTCCAAATTGTATACATTTTAAACATTGCTTGTATAGTATTCTATTACTATTTCATGTATTTTGTTTCCTATTATTTAATGTATACTCTGTATGTGTGCTGTGTGCTGATATTTTGCTGCTGCAACGCTGTTATTTCCCATTTTTTGGGATCAATAAAAATCTATCTATCAGCCCACTTGTCCGACGTCCCTTTGTTTTGAAAAAAATAAACCCTCTGCTCCGACATCCCATTGTTCCGACCATATAGGGTTATGGTTAGGGACAATTATTTATAATATTTCTTTAGGATGTTTGCCTTGTTTAACATGTCGGGAATCCCGAAGTTTCCTGTTTGAAACAGCCAAGATGAGGCGTCTTCTCACTGATCAAGTTAGTTTCACATTGCAGGGATTATGCCCCATTCCTGTTCATTATCATTGCAGGTTTATGGAAATATAAATACATATCCAACCCAAAACTAACTTTACCCTGTTGGACTATTTGTGTCGTCTTCCCGCCGACCGTGCAACTTTTTGGTTTTCTGGGTAAGATTTTTAAATTAAAACTTTTTTTTCAACGTTTTGGTCTTCCTTTTTGACAATTTTGTCGCTTTTCCCGATGTTTTAGTTACTTTTCCCAAGATTTTTGTCACTTTTTTTCAACGTTATTTTATCTTTTTTTTTTTTCAAATGCTATAAAATTGAATAAAACACCCACATTTAATGAAAGTAGTGAACTGATCAACTTTACTTGTGAAAAAAGTTGTATGGAACTAGCCACGTTATTTTTTTGTGACAATTTGATTGAAAGAAACCCAAATTTCTGATATAGGAACTTTTTGAAAATGGGTCAAATTGACCCGAGGACAACAGGAGGGTTAACCTACATTATTATTTCAGTCTTTCAAAGATATGCTAAACATTTAAATGTGTTACTAAGCTGGAGAAAAGTAATTTTGCTTGTTATTGTGGATTCAGATTTTACATGATGGGAGGTGATCCACAAGAGCCTGTGTGGTCGGAACAATGGGATGTCGATGACTAGTGTGGCTGTAGGACCGAAAGGGAATTTTTGGGGTTATTGAGAGGTCGGAACAATGGAGCGTAGGAGAAATGACACGGCACCGATCGCTCACACTATTATTTTGTGCATGCAAATGAGACAATGTGTTGCCAACCCTGAACTGAACTCTGCATTTGATAATGAAGAATGAAAATGTCCTGCAGCACAATGGATGTTACATGTCGTGAATATTATAGGTTGACCTGTCCAGGCTGACTGAATGTATTATTGTTGCTCATACAGTATGCAGACAACATTAATCATCACCACTAATGGCGAGTCACAGCGCATCAGAGCCTCTGTCAAACAGAAATCACCCGTGGCTGTTTTTATGTCTAAGCAAAGCAGAATTACGATGAGACCAAACTTGCCGGGGGACTTTGATAGATACACGTTTCTGCAGTGTAGTACCAAATATTTGGGACAGTGACAGTAATTAACTTTAACATTTTGAGAAATACGTTTGTTTATCATGCATCTGTTCCAAAGTCAGATGAGAAGATAGGTGTCACACACGCATTACCTCATTTACCCCTATTTTCCACCAGGCGTGTGTGCACTGCACTCCAGGTCCGCCACGGCAATCGCTGCCATTCAAGTCCATGCTTGATATTCCACCAGCCGCGTCGCGGTGCGTCCCATAAGCGTGCATAAGGCAGCTCTTCGCTAAAGATACGCGTCCTGTCTATTTTCACGGCAGCCGAGCGGCGTTCGCACAGGGTCAGCCCTAGGGTCCCACATTTCTAGGACTTTTTCAAAATTAAGTGTTGTGTTCCTACATTTTCCTTCAATTTAAGTCCCATCCTGATCCAAATTTATGCAAAAGGCAATGTGGGAACATAGGGCCTAATTTTGTTCCCACAGCCCTATGTTCCCACAGCCCTATGTTCCCACAGTCCTATGTTCCCACAGCCCTATGTTCCCACAGCCCTATGTTCCCACAGCCCTATGTTCCCACAGCCCTATGTTCCCACAGCCCTATGTTCCTACAGCTCTATGTTCCCACAGCCCTATGTTCCTACAGCTCTATGTTCCCACAGCCCTATGTTCCCACAGCCCTATGTTCCCACAGTCCTATGTTCCCACAGCCCTATGTTCCCACAGCCCTATGTTCCTACAGCTCTATGTTCCCACAGTCCTATGTTCCCACAGCCCTATGTTCCCACAGCCCTATGTTCCCACAGCTCTATGTTCCTACAGTCCAATGTTCCCACAGCCCTATGTTCCCACAGCCCTATGTTCCCACAGTCCTTTGTTCCCACAGCCTTATGTTCCCACAGTCCAATTTTCCCACAGCCCTATGTTCCTACAGTCCTATGTTCCCACAGCTCTATGTTCCCACAGCTTTATGTTCCCACAGTCCTATGTTCCCACAGCCCTATGTTCCTACAGCTCTATGTTCCTACAGCTCTATGTTCCTACAGCTCTATGTTCCCACAGCCCTATGTTCCTACAGCTCTATGTTCCTACAGCTCTATGTTCCTACAGCTCTATGTTCCTACAGCTCTATGTTCCTACAGCTCTATGTTCCTACAGCTCTATGTTCCCACAGCCCTATGTTCCTACAGCTCTATGTTCCTACAGCTCTATGTTCCCACAGCCCTATGTTCCTACAGCTCTATGTTCCTACAGCCCTATGGTCCCACAGCCCAATGTTCCCACAGCCCTATTTCTAGGACATTTTCAAAATTAGGCCTACATTTCCCTTCAATTTAAGCCCTATCCTCTCACAACAGTTTTTAGGGTTATGGGTTAGGGGGATAAAGTCTGATACAAACTTATGAAAAAGGAAATGTGGAAACATAGGGCTGTGGAAAAATAGGGTCTAATTTTCAGTGACAATAAAAATTCTTATAAATGTGGGAACAAAGGCACGCTCCCGGTGTGGTATGGCGCCTGGCGGGGGGACGGAATAAAACGGGAACACAGTACAGACGTGCCCAGTGGAAAATCGGGGGTTAGTTCTTTGCAATCTGCGACGCGGCAGAGCAACAAAACAGCATTTTAGACAATCGACTGACACGCCTCTCCCTTTCCATTTAACTCTCTTTTTAATTTGTTAATTTAACTAACACATTGTTTTAGGTTGAGCAGTTGAGTTGTTTTTTTTTAAGACAGGCTGACCCACAATTGTATTCAACGGTAGAAAACCTATGCAGTACATTATTGCCCTTAAATCAACAATGAATTGAGTCCACACACACACACACACACACACACACACACACACACACACTTCCAAACACCTTCACCAATAAATTAAAAATGTGCAAAGAAAATCATGATGTTCTGTACGTATATATATATATATATATATATATATATATATATATATATATATATATATATATATTCAACCTTATTATTATGGTTTTGTATGATATACATTTCCTCGAGAATTTTTAGCTTAATTTTTTTTATTTTGTTTTACTTCTCTAAGTTATCAAATGGCAGTTTGCATTGTGTTTGGGTTTAATTAATTGCACCAGATAATTAAAGAGGCATTTCAAAACGGAATAATCCAGGTGTGATGACCGCGTTCGGCTAACAGAGGGACGCCGACGTCATTAAAGCTTCTGTCGTTAATGAGCGGACCCTGAGGTAGATGATATCGATAATATAACAAATATACAGCATTCAGATCAGAACCCACAAACAATCAGAAACATTCGAAATCATTCAAAGAAAATCACATGTCAAAACTGCCTTTTTGTATATTATTTTCCACACAATACATTTCTTCTCATCTGGGCAAAGTGTTTTTTTATGCAGGCAGACATTTTCATCAGAGCTGCCCACTGAAGCTGCTTTTTGTTTTGTTTTTACCAGCGTTGTAGTCAAGACGGCCTAAACCCGAGACGGAGTCGTCACCGAGACCGGAGCGCGTGCGTCGAGACACGATAAAATGTGGGAAATGTGTAGCTAATATTCGCTAAATCACTTTGGGGCGAAGGGTGAGATTTTCGCCTAAGACGATTGTGATTGGTTTAAAGAAATGCCAATAAACCAGAGCACGTTTTCCTCCCATCGCTGAATGCTGTGTGGACTAGCCAGACCTTCCTCCGCGGCGCTTTGGAGGAGAGTCTGGCAAAGCGAGACTATTGCCATGGTAACGTTAGTAGCTTTAAGTCTCAGAGAAGGAGACGACGTGACCGATGAGACCCAATCGGGAGGAGAAACGTTGGCGGCTGGGTCGGCGTCGCCAAAGGTCTCCGTTTGGCGGCCGTTGAGACTGAAACACAACCGCGCAGATTCAGAACCACAACGAGTCAGAATGAGAGGGGGGAACGCCAGAGCAGGGGGAATGAGAGGGAGTAACACCAGAGCAGGGGGAATGAGAGGTGGAAACGCCAGAGCAGGGGGAATGAGAGGGGGAAACACCAGAGCAGGGGGAATGAGAGGGGGGAACGCCAGAGCAGGGGGAATGAGAGGGGGGAACGCCAGAGCAGGGGGAATGAGAGGGGGGAACGCCAGAGCAGGGGGAATGAGAGGTGGAAACGTCAGAGCAGGGGGAATGAGAGGGGGAAACATCAGAGAAGGGGGAATGAGAGGGGGGAAACATCAGAGCAGGGGGAATGAGAGGGGGGAAACATCAGAGCAGGGGGAACGAGAGGGGGAAACACCAGAGAAGGGGGAATGAGAGGGGGGAAACATCAGAGCAGGGGGAATGAGAGGGGGAAACGCCAGAGCAGGGGGAATGAGAGGGGGAAACGCCTGAGCAGGGGGAATGAGAGGGGGGAACGCCAGAGCAGGGGGAATGAGAGGGGGGAACGCCAGAGCAGGGGGAATGAGAGGGGGAAACACCAGAGCAAGGGGAATGAGAGGGGGGAACGCCAGAGCAGGGGGAATGAGAGGTGGAAACGTCAGAGCAAGGGGAATGAGAGGGGGGAACGCCAGAGCAGGGGGAATGAGAGGTGGAAACGTCAGAGCAGGGGGAATGAGAGGGGGAAACACCAGAGCAAGGGGAATGAGAGGGGGGAACGCCAGAGCAGGGGGAATGAGAGGGGGGAACGACAGAGCAAGGGGAATGAGAGGGGGGAACGCCAGAGCAGGGGGAATGAGAGGTGGAAACGTCAGAGCAGGGGGAATGAGAGGGGGGAAACAGGAACACATTTCAAATTAGAAAGATATTGGTTGAATTTGAAGCAGGAAGTTTTACGTCCAGTCACAGTAATGATGTTATCACATGATTCAGACATAATTCACAGGCGGTTTAGTTATTAGCCCTGCAGTTTTATTCATGACTGCTATTCAAATGTAATCCTGAGTCCTCTTTATCTGAGCCCGAGTACAAATACGGGAGCGTGCCTATGTTCCCACATTTCTAAAATAGTTTTCTCCAAAATTAGGCCCTGTGTTCCCACGTTTCCTTTTTCATGAATTCGTATCAGATTTTATCCCCCTTTCTCCCAATTTTGTTACACCCAACCTATTATCCAGTAGCAATGGACTACAGATGGCATGTAACCCTAACATCAAAATCTTAGAAATGTGGGAACATAGGGCTTAATTTTAAGTAACATTTTAGAAATGTGAGAGCATAGGGCCTAATTTTAAGTAAAAGCTTAGAAATGTGGGAACATAGGGCCTAATTTTAAGTAAAATCTTAGAAATGTGGGAACATAGGGCCTAATTTTAAGTAAAATCTTAGAAATGTGGGAACATAGGGCCTAATTTTAAGTAAAATTTTAGAAATGTGGGAACATAGGGCCTAATTTTAAGAAACATCGTAGAAATGTGGGAACATAGGGCCTAATTTTAAGTAAAAGCTTAGAAATGTGGGAAAATAGGGCCTAATTTTAAGTAAAAGCTTAGAAATGTGGGAACATAGGGCCTAATTTTAAGTAAAATCTTAGAAATGTGGGAACATAGGGCCTAATTTTAAGTAAAATCTTAGAAATGTGGGAACATAGGGCCTAATTTTAAGTAAAATTTTAGAAATGTGGGAACATAGGGCCTAATTTTAAGAAACATCGTAGAAATGTGGGAACATAGGGCCTAATTTTAAGTAAAATCTTAGAAAGTAAAATTCTTAGAAATGTGGGAACATAGGGCATTGACCCCAAAAATGCGGCTGATTCCGATACAAGACCCAGACCTTCAAAAAGTCTCGAAACCCGGAACCGATCTTGAGTACAACACTGCTTTTTTTTTTTTTACTCATAAGGCAAAAATAAAAAAAATTAAATAAAAAAAATGTAAAACATGTTAGCAAAAATGTTAAAAAATGTACAAAATAATTAACCAATTAATTTCCATATAAAACATATACAGTATGATCATTTAAAAAATATAGATTTAGCAACCAACTCCACCAGTCGAACAGAATTATTTCAAACTTCGATGAGCTGTTGTTGTTGTTGTTGTTGTTGGTGTTCCCATGTGTCAACCTTGTTTTCGTCTGTTTACATGCTCTACTTTCCAAGCATGCAATAATATTTTTGGTTTGAATATGATGCGCAGAACGTACAGACAGGACTTACAGCAAGAAGAGCAATCTCCCAACAAACATCTACCCAATATAATATACGTAGCGGACGATTCAAGTAACGTTTGTCGTACCTCAGAGTCCGACTGCAGCTTTGCTCAGTCAGGACGTCCTCTTGTCACAGGAAGGCGTCTCATAGCTCCGTGTTTCCTATGAATGTCAGTGTTTTTAACCAGAGTTTGCTTTATTTCCCCTTCATCAGAGAAAGGAAGAAGTAGCGGAAGAAGAAGAGGAGGAGGAGGGGGGGAAGCAGGGATGTCGTACTCTTTTTGATTTTGGCGAGGCGGAGGAGAGGCCCGTCGTTCTGCACCTGGAAAACACAAAGAAAAGAAGCTTGTTACGTTACAAACTAAAGTATTCTTTCTTGGGAGCGTGCCAGTGTTCCCACAGCCCTATGTTCCCACAGCTCTATGGTCCCACAGCCCTATGTTCCCACAGTCCTATGTTCCCACAGCCCAATGTTCCCACAGCCCAATGTTCCCACAGTCCTATGCTCCCACAATCTTATGTTCCCACAGCTCTATGTTCCCACACCCCTATGTTCCCACAGCCCTATGTTCCCACAGCGCTATGTTCCCACAGCCCTATGTTCCCACAGTCCTATGTTCCCACAGTCCAATGTTCCCACAGCACTATGTTCCCACAGTCCTATGTTCCCACAGCCCTATGTTCCCACAGTCCTATGTTCCCACAGCGCTATGTTCCCACAGTCCCATGTTCCCACAGCCCTATATTCCCACAGCTCTATGTTCCCACAGTCCTATGTTCCCACAGCCCTATGTTCCCACAGCCCTATGTTCCCACAGTCCTATGTTCCCACAGTCCTATGTTCCCACAGCGCTATGTTCCCACAGTCCCATGTTCCCACAGCCCTATGTTCCCACCGCTCTATGTTCCCACAGTCCTATGTTCCCACAGCTCTATGTTCCCACAGCTCTATGTTCCCACAGTCCTATGTTCCCACAGCCCTATGTTCCCACAGCTCTATGTTCCCACAGTCCTATGTTCCCACAGCTCTATGTTCCCACAGTCCTATGTTCCCACAGTCCTATGTTCCCACAGCCCTATGTTCCCACAGCCCTATGTTCCCACAGCTCTATGTTCCCACAGCTCTATGTTCCCACAGCTCTATGTTCCCACAGCCCTATGTTCCCACAGCTCTATGTTCCCACAGCCCTATGTTCCCATAGCCCTATGTTCCCACAGCCCTATGTTCCCACAGCTCTATGTTCCCACAGCCCTATGTTCCCACAGCCCTATGTTCCCACAGCCCTATGTTCCCACAGCTCTATGTTCCCATAGCCCTATGTTCCCACAGCCCTATGTTCCCACAGCCCTATGTTCCCACATTTCTAGGACATTGTCAAAATTAGGTCTTGTGTTCCTGCATTTTCCCTTCAATGTAAAATCTGATACAAATTCATGAAAAAGGACATGTGTGAACATAGACACGCTCTGCCTCCAACGATGTAAACATGAACCGCCTCGGCACGTTGCCATGTGGACGTATGTTGTGAGACCGTCGCCAGCTGCTGTCACTGATGGTTTAGCGTCGCGCAGCTCAAGGTCTCGTGACTGCAATGCATCAAGCGTACATGACATAAGACTCTTTAAATAATGCCCCCCATCCCCACCTCCCCACCCTGACCTGCAGCAACGTGAAGCCGCACAAAGACACTAAATCACACACGGCCGACCTGCACCAGTAACAGCTCATTCTCATATTTATAGCCCAGGGTTTTCCTCGCCATTGTAAGGTTCACAGGTGCAGCACCTCGGCCGAGTGAATGCACCTAGTTTTGACTTTAAGCTCTTTGAGAGTTATTTATTTACAACCCCAAATCAGAAAAAGTTGGGACAGTATGGAAAACACACATAAAAAAAGACAGTAGTGATTTCTAAATGTACTTTGACTTGTATTTCATTGCAGACAAAACAACAGCACATAATTTAATGTGTTCCTCATGATTTTTATTGTTTTTGTTTCAAAAAAACTAAATTCCTATTTTGGTTCTTGCAACACATTTCAAAAAAAGTTGGAACAGTAAAGCACATGTTAGCAATCAAACATAACAAAGTCTGTCACTTGAATGGCGTTTTGAGCTAACGTTAGCAATCAAACAGGCTGTCACTTGAATGGCGTTTTGAGCTAACGTTAGCAATCAAACAGGCTGTCACTTGAATGGCGTTTTGAGCTAACGTTAGCTATCAAACAGGCTGTCACTTGAATGGCGTTTTGAGCTAACGTTAGCTATCAAACAGGCTGTCACTTGAATGGGCGTTTTGAGCTAACGTTAGCTATCAAACAGGCTGTCACTTGAATGGCGTTTTGAGCTATTGTTAGCTATCAAACAGGCTGTCACTTGAATGGGCGTTTTGAGCTAACGTTAGCAATCAAACAGGCTGTCACTTGAATGGCGTTTTGAGCTAACGTTAGCAATCAAACGGGCTGTCACTTGAATGGCGTTTTGAGCTGACGTTAGCAATCAAACAGGCTGTCACTTGAATGGCGTTTTGAGCTAACGTTAGCAATCAAACGGGCTGTCACTTGAATGGCGTTTTGAGCTAACGTTAGCAATCAAACAGGCTGTCATTTGAATGGCGTTTTGAGCTAACGTTAGCGATCAAACAGGCTGTCACTTGAATGGCGTTTTGAGCTAACGTTAGCTATCAAACAGGCTGTCACTTGAATGGCGTTTTGAGCTAACGTTAGCAATCAAACAGGCTGTCACTTGAATGGCGTTTTGAGCTAATGTTAGCTATCAAACAGGCTGTCACTTGAATGGGCGTTTTGAGCTAACGTTAGCGATCAAACAGGCTCTCACTTGAATGGCGTTTTGAGCTAACGTTAGCGATCAAACAGGCTGTCACTTGAATGGCGTTTTGAGCTAACGTTAGCAATCAAACAGGCTGTCACTTGAATGGCGTTTTGAGCTAATGTTAGCTATCAAACAGGCTGTCACTTGAATGGGCGTTTTGAGCTAACGTTAGCGATCAAACAGGCTCTCACTTGAATGGCGTTTTGAGCTAACGTTAGCAATCAAACAGGCGGTCACTTGAATGGCGTTTTGAGCTAACGTTAGCAATCAAACGGGCTGTCACTTGAATGGCGTTTTGAGCTGACGTTAGCAATCAAACAGGCTGTCACTTGAATGGCGTTTTGAGCTAACGTTAGCAATCAAACGGGCTGTCACTTGAATGGCGTTTGGAGCTAACGTTAGCAATCAAACAGGCTGTCATTTGAATGGCGTTTTGAGCTAACGTTAGCGATCAAACAGGCTGTCACTTGAATGGCGTTTTGAGCTAACGTTAGCTATCAAACAGGCTGTCACTTGAATGGCGTTTTGAGCTAACGTTAGCAATCAAACAGGCTGTCACTTGAATGGCGTTTTGAGCTAATGTTAGCTATCAAACAGGCTGTCACTTGAATGGGCGTTTTGAGCTAACGTTAGCGATCAAACAGGCTCTCACTTGAATGGCGTTTTGAGCTAACGTTAGCAATCAAACAGGCGGTCACTTGAATGGCGTTTTGAGCTAACGTTAGCAATCAAACAGGCTGTCACTTGAATGGCGTTTTGAGCTAACTTTAGCAATCAAACAGGCTGTCATTGAATGGCGTTTTGAGCTAACGTTAGCAGTCAAACAACCATAGGTAGCTACAACGTTTCTGAAATGATTTCCATCTTCTGTTATTGTTTGTCAAGAGAAAATTTATTATTTTATGGATTTCACAAATTTCAGTAAGACACGTTATGCCGTAAACCGTTTAAATCTGAGCATGCGCAACTCAAATCGCCACTCGACTCACATCGCGCAGCGACAACGGCCACTAAAGGGCGCCGCCACTATAAACCTAAATATCGGTCAGAATTGCAGCTTGAACAAACGGACGTATGGGAGGAAGACAGTCTCAAACATGGTGTGCCTGCCCTCTTTTCATCTGTCCCTCCACGCTGCTGTGTGTTTGTCTTACATCAAGTGGAAAAAGGGGTGGGTTAGGTGGAGGTTAGGTGGAGGTCAGGTGGAGGTTGGGTTGGGGGGCGGGGAGGTTGGGGGGCAGGGCGGGTGTAACTCACTGCAGGCCACTTGAGGCTTCAGGACAGATTCCCTGAGCAGTGACAAAGACGCTAACAATAGCTGTCAGAGTGTAACTCTGCCCCGTCAACAGCAGCCGTGTCATCCAAGGAGAAACCTGTTTACCTCCGCCTGCATATGTTCAGAGAGGACACGCAGGAAAGGGAGGAGGGAGGGAGGGAGGGAGGAGGAGAGGGAGGGAGGAGAAGACTTTACAGGGAAAGGTTTTGACCAAAAGCCCAATTGTTTTTTTTTCTGTGTAACCAGAAACAGCTCTGAAGTCGCTGGCGCTAAACCCACCAGACTCCATTTAAAAAAACAATACTTTTAGCGTGTATAGAGCCAGCGTATTTTCACATGTTAATCAATAAACAACCCAAACTAGAGTTGTGATGGTTGGAGAAGTGGAACGACGACCCAAAACGGCTTTTCATAGTTTTATTTTGTTTCTGTCGACTCTGAATGAAGTGTGTTTTACGATGCTTAAATGACTGTTTATTTACATGGAGTCTGGTGGGTTTAGCGAACGCGATTTTGCAGATGTTTTTATGTTTAAAAAAAGGATCTTATTCTTTAACAGAAAGGTCGACCTCCTTAGAAATCCTTTCCATAATGTTGTCAGACACTTAGAATATTAATCTGAGTCTGTCAGCGGAAAAACGAGCACTTTTGTAAAAGCAAAGCTGCACAATTGTCCTATTAACTTATATTGCAGCTTGTTTCTCTGCTGCCGACTGCAGCGATCTCTCTAAATACTGGACCAACGTCACAGACTGTTGATACCATCAGTCACTTAGACACACAAACATGGAAACATAAGGTCCAGGTTGAAGAAAAACGGAAGATACCCTTTAACGATGTAAGTTAAACCTCTAGTGTAGAGTTTATTGACACGCTTTTATTTAATCAAAAAAGTCAAATATCTTTGACTGTATTATTGCATGTGTCATATAGTCTTTCACTTACAGTCTGGTTGACATAAAGTCCTAAACAAGTCAGGAAAAGGTTCCTAAGCCATCATGGGGAAAAAAGCGCCCCAAAATGTCGAAAAAAGTGGCAAAAATGTCGGAAAAAGTGGCAAAATGTTGAAAAAAGTGGCAAAAACGTCAGAAAAAGTGACAAAAACGTCAGAAAAAGTGGCAAAAACGTCGAAAAAAAGTGGCAAAAACGTCAGAAAAAGTGGCAAAAACTTAAGAAAAAGTGACAAAAACGTCGAAAAGAGTGGCAAAAACCTCCAAAAAAGTGGCAAAAACGTCGGAAAAAGTGGCAAAAACGTTGGAAAAAGTGACAAAAAACGTAGAAAAGTGGCAAAAAAACTAAAAAATTGCAAAAGTGACAGAAAAAGTAGCAAAAACGTCAGAAAAAGTTACAAATCATCAAAAAAAAAATTACGACAATGTCAGAAAAAGCGACAAAACCAGGTGGGCCAAAATGTATTGTGAACCTAAATTGATGAACGGGCCGGATTATAATCTGCAAGGGGCCGGATTTGGCCCGCGGGCCTCGAGTTTGACACGTGATGTAAATTAAAGCTCCTGGGTGAGTCGCCGTCAGTGAAACGGAGAGCAGCTGGTCTCAGCACGTCAAAACGCGTCTCTCTCACGCTGCTCTCTGGAAATAATCTGACGTTCCTCCAGGAAATCTGCAACTAAAACTAACAGGGATGATATTTATATATGATGATGTTTCAGAATGAGGGGAAAGTTCAGGAGAAAAACTCCGTTTGAACCAGAAAAACTCCGTTTGTTGTCCCTGTCTCGATGTTTCAGTCACTTTTAGAAAAGTTTAGTATTTTACATTTTAGTGGGTTTTTTTCAATTGTCAAACAGGATTTTTCTACTTTTTCACACGTTTTTGTCACTTTTTGAATGTTTGGGTGGTTATATTTATATTCAACGTTTTTTACGCTTTTTGGGTGGTTTTGACAGTTTTTTGTCATCGTGTTTTTTATTTTATGTTGTTGCTTTCTTAATGTTTTGTTTTATTTCTATTTTGTTATTTTTTTATTTTCCATTTTCGGCGCTTTATCAACGTCCCATATTAAATTAAAAAAAGACATTTGCACGATAACTTGATACAGAAAATATCACCAGAACGCGAGAAATTAATGTTTTGATATGCTCCAAAGTGGAGCCCCCCCCCCCCAACACACACACACACACACACACATACACACACACACACACACACACACACCTGACACACGCACACACACACACACACACACACACACACACCTGACACGCACACACACACCCACACACACACACACACACACACACACCTGACACACACACACAGACACACACACACACACACACACCTGACACACACACACACACACACACCTGACACGCACGCACACACACACACACACACACACACACCTGACACACACACACACACACACCTGACACGCACGCACACACACACACACACACACACACACCTGACGCACGCACACACGCACACACACGCACGCGCACACACACTCACACACCTGACACAAACACACACAAACACACACATACACACACACACACACGCAAAGACACACACACACACAATTTAGAAGAGGTAGATTTGTCATTATTAAAAGATATGCTGCCTTCATGTGCGGTGGGAAACGTCCAGACACTTTTTTTCCTGTTTTTTGTTTGTTTTTCCCGACGTTGTTGGACATGTTTTAATTTTTGCCACTTCTTGTCGAGCTCTATAAACGATCTGACGGAAAACAGAAACTGTGGAATATAAAGTCTACTTGTGCTATATTTATATCTATGTTTGGGGGTTAAAGAACACAACAGGCGCGTGTCATTTCTGGTGATTTTGACCTTCCTGGAGTCCACTGCAGCCCAAACGTGTTTTATTTTGAAGGAAGTTAAAAAGGAAGTTCTGAAGTGAAATATTTCAGCTGCAGCTGGCAGAATGTGAAGCTGCAGGATGATCCAGCTGTGGCGTCCCTGCAGCTGCAGGCGCTGCTGCCACCTGCAGGCGCACATCTGTACTGCAGCTGAGTCATTTAAATAAAAATAAAAAAGCTGCTTTTTACACACAAAAAGAATAGCAACACAGACGGAAAGGCTGCTGTTGTTCTCAATCAGAGTTAACCCTCCTGTTGTCCTCAAAAGGTGCATCCATACGACGCTCTTCACAAGTAAAATACACGATCAGTTCACTACTTTCATTGAATTTGGGTGTTTAAGTCAATTTTATAGAGTTTGAGGAAAAGAAAATGACAATAGAACGTTGAAAAAAGTGTCAAGAAATTCCGGAAAAAACCTTCAGAAACGCAGCGAAAAACATCGACGAAAACATCAATAAAGCGGCAAAAACAATCTACAAAAACAGTGATAAAAAACTTGGAGAATAAAAACGACAAAAAGGCGAAAAAAGAAAAGAACAACTCAAATTTTGACCCAGAAGAACAAAAAAAGTTGCGTCGACGGGACGACAACACGCGGCCGTGGTGGGTTTGACCCTCGTGCTGCCGTCCCGTCCACCGCGCAACTTTCTGTTTTTCTGGGTCAAAATTTAAACTTTTTTTTTCAACATTTTGGTTGCATTTCCACCGATGTTTTTGTCACTTTTTCACAACTTGTTTTTCTGCACATTTTGACTTTTTTGTGGTTTTTTTTCACCATTTTTTGTAAAGCTTTTTCTGACATTTTTGCCACTTTTTCTGACGTTTTTGCCACTTTTTCTGACGTTTTTGCCACTTTTTCTGACGTTTTTGACAGAGCGAAGCCGCTATGGCACCATTTTGCTAACCCCTATCCATCACCCCTCGTTAGCATCCCATTTTGGTTGCATTTCCACCGATGTTTTTGTCACTTTTTCACAACTTTTTTTCTGCGCATTTTGACTTTTTTGTGTGTTTTTTTCACCATTTCTTTAAAGCTTTTCACGACATTTTTGTCACTTTTTTCAACATTATTTTATAAAAAAAAAAAAATCAAATGCTGCATAAAACTTGTCAAAAGTGAACAAAACTTGTGAAGAGTTGCTAATGGTTGTAGGGAACCATCCTCGTTACTTATTTTGAAAATTTGGTAGAAAGAAACCCAAATTTGAGTGAAAATGGGTCAAATTTGCCCCGAAGACGACGGGAGAGATAATCAACAGACAAAAGCCTCGTTCAGTGATTTAGTTTGATTTCTTGTTTAGTAGCAGAGCGAGAATCGGAGTTTCTCCACACAGAATCGTGCAAAAGCTCCACTTTAAATCTTGTCTTTTCCAGAGATGTTCTCACCGTTGTTTTTGCCACTTTTTCTGACGTTTTTTCCAGCAGCCTGCAGGCTGGACAGGAAGTCACAGAAACACTGTGGTCCAATTCTGATTTAATAAAATGTTATCAGACCCAAATATCAGCTGGTACACAGTCTCCAGGTGTTTTTATTATGACGGAGTAGCTGTCAACATGCTCTACATGTGATCTGTTGCTGATTTACTGTAGATCACAGGTGTCAAACTCGAGGCCCGCGGGCCAAATCCGGCCCCTTGCAGATTATAATCCGGCCCGCATATCAGTTTAGTTTCACAATACATTTTGGCCCACCCATGATTTGTCGCTTTTTCTGACGTTGTCGTCACTTTTTTCCGATTTGTAACTTTTTCGTTTTTTCAAAGTTTTTGTCACTTTTTCAGGCGTTTTTGCGATTTAATCAACGTTTTTTTGCCACTTTTCTAAGTTTTTTCTCAGTTTTACCGTCGTTTTAGCCACTTTTTTCTACGTTTTTGTCACTTTTTCTGACATTTTTGCCACTTTTTCTGACGTTTTTGCCACTTTTTCTGACACTTTTTTGGAGGTTTTTGCCACTTTTCTACGTTTTTGTCACTTTTTCTGACATTTTTGCCACTTTTTCTGACGTTTTTGCCACTTTTTCTGACACTTTTTTGGAGGTTTTTGCCACTTTTTTTCGACTTAGAACCTTTTCCTGACTTGTTTAGGACTTTATGTCGACCAGACTGTAAATAAAAGTGTGTCAGTAAACTCTCCATGTGAAGCTGCTGTAGATGATCCGTAATCTGAACAGATTGACAGAGGAAACAGCATTAGCGAGCGGCTAACAGAATCAGGGCTACCGCTGTCTGAACACGTGTCTAGATCAGGTCAGATCTGCACACGTTGCTTCCGCTTGCTGAGCCTCGTGAGACCGTCCTGATCTCGCCAGCTCCTCGTTGCATCACACCTAAACCCGCCTCAAAACCGACGCTGATTGGCCCGGTCGTTTGGCGAACGGCTCCAAATTTTCTCTGTCTCAAGATGCCAGACTGATCTGCGAGCAGAATACTGGAGCTCAACGAGATCAGGACGGTCTCACGAGGCTAGACTGGAAGTTGTCATGAAGACATGTTGTGTGTTGTTTAGGCTCCTCGCCACCACGAGACAAATCGGCGTTGCAAATTGAACGTGTAGCGTGACTTGAACGGCCTTCTTTTGACTGAAAGTTCTGCCAAACAAACACTTGTTCTGCTCACCAGTTCCATTTCCACTTTCTCACAGCTGACTGCATTGAACGCTCCACCTACGTAAACACCTTCCCGTAATCAACGGCGGCGTCGTTACGGCGACCAGCGTAGCGAGCGCAGTGCGAGCGTAGGGTTCGGTTCGGTGGGAAAAACAATTCTAAGCTTCTGCAAAAACCAGAACCCGTCAAAAAGCCCAAAAATTCAGCCGGATCAGAAGCCCAGTGGTACGAACATGAATAAACGTGTGCTGGTATAAAATTAACACTGCTAATTAGCTAAATGTTATTTTATTTTATTTTATTTTATTTTATTTTATTTTATTTTATTTTATTTTATTTTATTTTATTTTATTTTATTTTTAATTTATGTTTTATTTTTTATTTTTATTTTTTTCCCTTGCTCTTTTGTTTTTCTATGTTTATTGTAAGAAGAAAATGTGAAAATAAACAATTTAAAAAAACCAAAAAAAAAACCTGTGCTGGTTAACTCACCTCTCTCTGTGACCAGCCGGTGGTACGAATCCGTTGGTCGTCTGAAGCTGAAGAGCCGTCTGTCTGCAGGTAACCTCCGTCCATCCGTCCATCCGTCTGTCCAATAATCCAACAGGACGTCCGCTGGGACCTTTTTTTATTCCATCAGTTTGTTTAGAAATCCCCTTGTTCTCCTTGTTCTCCTTGTTCTCCTTGTTCTCCTTGTTCTCCTTGTTCTCCTTGTTCTCCGTCCTGTTTTGGGAGTCCAGGTGAGTGAAGGCGCTTCAATGACCTCGAACACATCAGGTGACCTGATGTTGTTGTCTCACTGTGAAATAAATCTCCCCATCTAACCCGGACCGGTCGCTAAGTATCGGGTATCAAGTGCCAAAATATTGAGACTGGAGAGCGTTTTGAGACTGAAAGTTTGAAAATTTGATTTCACGATTTCAAGTAGCTCAGCTGATGAAGTTCTGTGTGTCTTTTACAAACTATTCAATGTGATGGGTTACTTTTCTTTGTTGTTTTTTACATCCTGACGGAGGAAAAATAAGATTTCGAACCTCAATTGAGTCTCAGGGGGAACTTGCGACGGACATTTCTTTCTCATCATATTCCACGTATTTTAAGCTTAAAATAGGCGACACTTAGGATAACTGCTATTGGACCACGGCTCACATCACTGTCTGTGAATGTGTAATATTTGACTGCTGGAGGGTTGAAGTGACGCAACATGGAGGCTCCCACAACATGGTGGTTCTGTGGCCTCCACGGCTTTCACTCATGTGGCTGCAGACGATACAGAAAAGTCTGGAAGGTTGCTATGGAAACTGCATCCACTGCAGAGACGCAGCGCTGCTTCTCAGCCACACGGGGGCGCTCTTGGTTTGGGGGGAAAAAAAAAGCTGCACCTGATTTCCTAATGCTTTCTACAAACATAGAGCTGTGTGTGTGTGTGTGTGTGTGTGTGTGTGTGTGTGTGTGTGTGTGTGTGTGTGTGTGTGTGTGTGTGTGTGTGTGTGTCTACGTGTGTGTGTGTGTGTGTGTGTGTGTCTGTGTGTGTCTGTGTGTCTGTGTGTGTCTGTGTGTCTGTGTGTGTCTGTGTGTGTGTCTGTGTGTGTGTGTGTGTGTGTGTGTGTGTTTCTGTGTGTGTGTGTGTGTGTGTGTGTGTCTGTGTGAGTGTGTGTGTCTGTGTGTGTGTGTGTGTGTGTGTGTGTGTGTGTGTGTGTGTGGTGTGTGTCTGTGTGTGTGTGTCTGTGTGTGTGTGTGTGTGTGTTTCTGTGTGTGTGTGTGTGTGTGTGTGTCTGTGTGAGTGTGTGTGTCTGTGTGTGTGTGTGTGTGTGTGTGTGTGTGTGTGTGTGTGTGTGTGTGTGTGTGTGTGTGTGTGTGTGTCTGTGTGTGTGTGTGTGTGTGTGTGTGTGTGTGTGTGTGTGTGTGTGTGTGTCTGTGTGTGTGTGTGTGTGTGTGTGTCTGTTTCTATGTGTGTCTACGTGTGTGTGTCTGTCTGTGTGTCTGTCTGTGTGTGTGTGTGTGTGTGTGTGTGTGTCTGTGTGAGCGTGTGTGTGTGTCTGTGTGTCTGTCTGTGTGTGTGTGTGTGTGTGTGTGTGTGTGTGTGTGTGTGTGTGTGTGTGTGTGTGTGTGTGTGTGTGTGTGTGTGTGTGTGTGTCTACGTGTGTCTACATGTGTGTGTCTGGTGTGTCTGTGTGTGTGTGTCTGTCTGTATGTGTGTGTGTGTGTCTGTGTGTGTGTGTGTGTGTGTGTGTGTGTGTGTGTGTGTGTGTGTGTGTGTGTGTGTGTGTGTGTGTGTGTGTGTGTGTCTACATGTGTGTGTCTGTGTCTGGTGTGTGTGTGTGTGTGCGCGCACGGCATGCCTCCAGCATCTGTGCACAATAATTGGTCCTGTTGTTGTTGTTGTTGTTGTTGTTGTTGTTGTTGTTGTTGTTGTTGTTGTTTCTGCTTCACAGACAGAAATCAAAAGCGAATGTAAACTTTAAAGAACCTGCATTATACTTTATGCCAATAAATTACGCACCATTTAGAGAAACATAGAGAAAAAACAAACAATAATAAAGTGCTGCAATTGGGCAAAAGGCGGATCATTTCGAAGACCCCCCCTCCCCATCTTCCTCCCCCTCCCCCTCCCCATCTCCCCCCCCCCCCCCCCCCTACCTGCCTCACGGCGCTAATGGAAGACTGATTCAGATGAGGACAGTTGTCTCTATAATCCGTCCAGATGAACTCCCTCCCGATGGCTCAAAGACAGAAGCTCTCCGTCAGTCTCAAGTTAAAGCAGAGCGCTGGATGAAGGCCCCCACCCCCCACCCCTTCTCCGCGCGCAATCTGATGCGTAATGATCCAAACCATAGGCGTAGATTTCAGGAGGGATGCAGGGGTTATCCCCCCCCCCCGAAGAGCTAGATCTGGTAAGGTAAAAACAACGCTCAGGACGTTACAGTGCACGTTCCTTCCCTTGAACCTTGCAGCGCCTTCAAGTGCGCTCGAGATCTATAAACGACCTGACGGTAAACAGTTCCTGTGTCCATCAAGGGTGTAGGTTTTGTTTCAACATTAGGGAGGGGGGGGGGGGTACACATGAGAGTTGGACCTGGGGGGGGTCCTCCCCTAGATAGCGTCAAACACTTAATTTCCTGCATCCTGCAACAATTTGAGACACAATTATTGTTTTCCATCAGATTTTTTATAGCTCTGGACATTTCCTATTTATTTAATTTTTTGAGGGAGGGGGGGAGGGGGGGGCAAATCTACCTCTTCTGAATATTGGGACACATATCACCTGAAGAATTTACACCTACAGGTGTCGATCAATTTCGATTAGATCCAGCAGAATGCAGGAAATGGAAGTGTTTGACGCTCCCAAATGTTCTATACACACACACACACACACACACACACACACACACACACACACACACACACGCGCGCACACACACACACAGTGTGCCCCCCTAATGCTTAAACAAACCCTACTGCCCCACTCAGACGTCTGTGAGCTTCCCGGTGTAGGTTTTACGCGGGCTGCAGTTGGTGTATTTGATGGAGTCCGCGTCCGCGTCCGCGTCGCTGTCCAGGAAGTCCGACTTGCACAGAGACGGCTTGCTGTCGCTCCTGTTGAACTCCCCGAACTGCACCTGCTGCTGCTGCTGCCCGCAGGTCACGTGCGTGTACTGGAACTGCTCCTCGTGCTCCGTCTCCCGGTGATAAAAGTAGTTGAAGTTGGACACGATGACGGGCACCGGGAGCGCGATGGTCAACACGCCGGCGATGGCGCACAGCGAGCCCACGATCTTCCCCCCGATGGTCACGGGACACATGTCCCCGTAGCCCACGGTTGTCATGGAAACCACGGCCCACCAGAAGGCGTCCGGGATGCTGCTGAAGCCCGAGTCCGGGTCGTCCGTCTCCGCGAAGTACACCGCGCTGGAGAAGAGGATGACTCCGATGAAGAGGAAGAAGATGAGCAGGCCGAGTTCGCGCATGCTCGCCTGCAGCGTCTTCCCCAGGATCTGCAGCCCCTTGGAGTGGCGGGACAGCTTGAAGATGCGGAAGACGCGCACGAGGCGGATGACGCGCAGGATGGCCAGCGACATGGCCTGCTGCCCGTTGCCCTGGTGCTCCGCGAGCTCCAGCCCGAGCGTGATGAAGTACGGCATGATGGCCACGATGTCGATGGTGTTCATGATGTTCTTGAAGAACGCCGCTTTGCTCGGGCACGCGAGGAAGCGCACCAGCAGCTCGAAGGAGAACCAGATGATGCACAGGGTCTCCACGATGAAGAACGGGTCCGTGAAGGGGTTCGCTTTCGTCTTTGCGCGCGCGGTTCCGTTCCCGAGGAGCGGCTCGTCAAACGTCCTGGCGTCCTCGCGGAACTCTGGCAAAGTCTCCAGGCAGAAGATCACAATGGAGATGAGGATGACGAGCACGGAGACGATGGCGATGCCCCGCGCGGGTCCAGAGCTCTCCGGGTACTCGAACAGGAGCCAGACCTGCCGCTGGAACTCGCTCTCCGGCAGCGCGCGCTCCTCCTCCTTAATAAACCCCTCGTCCTCTTTGAAATTCTCGATCACAGCCTCCCCCAGCTCGTAGAATTTAATCTCCTCCATGAAGATGTCCACGGGCACGTTGACGGGTCGGCGCAGCCTCCCCCCGGACTGGTAGTAGTAGAGGATGGCGTCGAAGCTCGGCCGGTTCCGGTCGAAGAAGTACTCGTTGCGCAGTGGGTCGAAGAAGCGCATCCGCTTGCGCGGGTTCCCCAGCAGCGTGGCGGGGAACTGCGCGAGCGTCTTGAGCTGCGTCTCGAAGCGCAGCCCGGAGATGTTGATGACCACGCGCTCGCAGCAGTCCTGGTGGTCCAGCTGGGTCTCCGACGCTCTCTCCGGCGCGTACACATCCTGCGCGGACAGCGCGGCCAGAGCCACAGTCTCATCCAGGTTCTCCCCGGGCACCACTGTCATCTTTCTCCCCCTCCCTGCCCCGGGAAAAGGGCGACACTTCCCCGCAGCCTCAGTCCTCTATGATCCCCCTCCTGGCTCCGACACTTCCGCGCGTATTTTGGAGCGGTTTTCTCTCTCTCTCTCTCTTTCTCTTTCTCCGTCACGTCTGCGGGTGAGCTGTTTCCACTGGCATGTTTGGAGCCACTAGCCCCCTCCCCGGCCCCGCCACCTCCACGCTCACCTTTTTCCCCGTCCACGCGCTGGCTGCTGTAGTCTGGACTACCTGCTCCGATCTGCTGTCACATTCGCTGCATCCTAAGCAGGCTTTGCCCTCCCCGAGCTGACGTGTGCCGCGTGTGTCTGAGTGTCTGCCAGTTCTCTCTCTCTCTCTCTCTCTCTCTCTCTCTCTCTCTCTCTCTCTCTCTCTCTCTCTCTCTCTCTCTCTCTCTCTCTCTCTCTCTCTCTCTCTCTCTCTATGGGAGGGGGGGGGGGATAAACACACATGCACACACATATGCTCATTATGAATCTGATCCAGATATTGAGGAACAAACACGCGCAGCGTGATGCCGATTTTAAAGGGAGGACATGTCGGGGAAATGTGGAGACTTGGCTGCGTAATGAACCTGTTGTCCCCAGCGTGGCACGGCACGGCACGACACGACATGGCACGGCTCAAGGTTATCACTTGACGTGTTTATGGTGAAACGGGATGGGATGTTTGCAGACGGGAACACGCAGCTGGGACTGCAGACAGTTTAATGGACGTGGACAGAGCGAGACATTTCGTGTAAAAACATGCGCTTTTCATGCAAGAAAAGGTCGTTTTCTTCACTCATGATTTGATCCGGAATGAATACCTGTGGCTCCCTCCATCCATCCCCCCCCCCCCCCCCCCCCCATCCTTTCATCCAGTGGTGAAGTCTACGTGTTATGCAGGTTAGACCAGTATACCCACTATAAGAAAGCTCCAGGATTTCCATATACCCGCTTAAAAATGCCCAATGACACGCAACAACATACTTTACATTATATTTTTGATATATTTTGAATCAAACATCTGTGTTTTTCTTCCTCACACAGGATAAATAAAGGGATTTCCAACGTAGATTGGTGCACAAAAGTGTGTCAGAATACAGGAAATTAAGTCTTTGATGCTCCAAACTTCCCTGGGGGAGGACACCCAGACCCCCCACTATGATATCCCCCCCCAAAAAAGGCAGATTATGGCCAATATACAGTACAGCATACCCACTACAATACATTAGACTAAACCGCTGGGGGGGGGGGGGGGGGACAGAGAGAGGTTCTGCAATGTCACGCAGCAGCCGTTTAAATCTTGCTGACGTTTCCACAGCTGCTCCACAAGTTGTGCACGACTTGATCCGCCATGCCTGCAGCATGTTGCAGCGTGCACGATCAGCAGAAGGGCGGCGCGAGCCAGTCTGCTGCCCTGTGGGCAACATTTCAGCTCGTCTGTCACTGCTTTCTACTCCCAGAACTCTGCAGAACCAGCAGATATAAACTCTCTGTTGTACCTGCAGCCGTTCTACTTCCTAATGCATAAAGAACCATAAAGATAACGTATTGACTTAGTACTATTTATTGGTTGTTTACTGTTTTTTTTAAATTGTTTTTAACTGTGCCTGCAGGAAGGCATTCTCTGTGTTGTGTGTGATTTGTACTTTACTATCTGCTGCACATTGCGGGACAAATAAAGTAACTTGAACTCGTTCGACGTTCAGTTTTAGACGCTTTCGTTGTCGTTTTTGTTTCTTTTTTATGTTTCTTTCGGCTTCTTTTGTTTTTTTTCTAAGTTTTAGACGCTGTCTTCGAACATTTTATTACACTTTGTTGTTTTTGTCGCCTTTTTTTGGGCGTTCTTGTCACTTTTTCTGGCTTTTTTGTCTCTTTTTTCATTGTTTTTGTTGCCTTTTTTATCATTCTTGTAGCTTTTTTCGACTTCTTTGAAGCATTTTTCATTGGGGTTTTTTGTCGCCCTTTTTGATGCCTTTAGCCCTTTTTTATGTTTTTGGCCCTTCCCCCTTTTACTGCACTGTAACTGTTATTCTTGTATTTTAATTGTCTTCATGTGAAGCACTTTGAATCGCCCTGTTGCTCTACAGATAAAGGAAAACTGGAAACTGGAGCTGCACGGAGTTTTTATTCTGTGTGAAACTCTAAAACACGCTGACCTTCACAGCAACATGTCTCTGGGTGGAAAGGGAAACACTGCTGCTCTGCAACAAGTCAAAGGTAGGGGGGGGGGGGGGGGGCTGGAAGACGGAAAGAAGAAGTCGAGTTTCTGGGCTGCAGCTCAAAGCAGTGACGTGTTTCCCTAAAATAGCTGCGTTTCTCTCAGGGCTGCAGGAAAAGTCTCTGTTCCCATGGAACGGCCCGGGGGGGAGCAGCGGGGGGGGGGGACTGCACGAAAAACAACAAAAAACACACTGACACGGACAAGAAAAGGAAAACCCGGATTAACATGTGAGAGAAGAAGACACAGAGGGACAGTCATGCACAAATCAAACTACAACTGGGGGGGGTCACTTCCAAACATTTGTTACAGGAGACACATGTTCAATGATCGTGTTTAAGCATCTGTCTCCGGGCGCCTGGGTAGCTCACCCGGTAGAACGTGCGCCCATATGTGCAGGTGTACAACTCAACAACCTCCCTTTGCTGCATGTCCCCCCCCCCCCCCTCGCCCCCCCCATTCATGTCTTCAGCTGTCCTATACAAATAAAGGCCTTAAATTCCCAAAACATTATCTTGAAAAAAAAATCTCCTTATTATTATTTTGGTTTCCTTCAGGTGGAAATTTGTTATAGTGCAGGTGACAAAACCTCCAAATAAGTGAAGATAGCATCAAAAAAGTCAAAATAGAGACACATACGTTGAAAAAGGAGACAGAAAAGATGGAAAAATGTGACAAAAACATCATAAAACATCAAAAAAAGGCGAGAAAAATTACTCAGAAAGCGTCTAAAATGTAGAAAAAAGGCGACAAAAAGATTTCATTCCTGAAGGAAAACCAAAATAATAAAAGCTTATTTATAACCGGAGATGCATTTTCATTGATTGTTTTTCAGCGTTTGTCTCCTGTTCTAGCCTCAGGATTTATTGTTGTGGTTATAGTGATGCTAAAGGGGACAAAAACCTCAAATAAAACAGCAAAAACTTTGAATACACCATCAAAAAAGGCAAAATGGAGACACAAACGTTGAAAAAAGTGACAAAGATGACCATTAAAGAGGAAGAACGATGACAAAAAGATGGAAAAAAGTGACAACATCCAAAAAAAACGACAAAGACGGCGTCTGAAGAAATAAACTGAGAAAAAAAAAGCATTTGTCTCCTTATTTTGGTTTCCTTCAGGTGGAACTTTGTTATAGTGTAGGTGACAAAACCTCCAAATAACATCAAAAATGGTTAAAATAGCATCAAAAAAGCCAAAATAGAGACACATACGTTGAAAAAGGAGACAGAAAAGATGGAAAAATGTGACAAAAACGTCATAAAACATCCAAAAAAAGGCGAGAAAAAAAAACCTAATAAAAACTAAAACCGAATATGTTCGGGCAGCTCATTACACAGACTTTGTCCCCTAATAAAAAATAAAAAAACTGGAAATGATGTGTGATCCGTTAGCCTAAACAGTCTCAGGAAGTAAACTTCTGAAAACAAAAAAAAGACACAAAAAACGTCAGAAAAAGTGTGTAAAACGTGTCACAAAGGTTGAAAAAAGCCACAAAAACGTTGGAAAACCACAGAAGAAAACGCAGATTAACATCTGAGAGAAGAAGACGGACCAAACTACAACGGGAGGGTCACACACACACACACACACACACACACACACAACACACACACACACACACACACACAAAAATCAAAATCTGTGAAAACAATCTGAAAAATGACGTAAAATGAAAGTTTTTTTGTGATGTGAATGTCTCGGATGTTACATTTTTGGAAGCAGATCTCTTGACGCGGTTTAAATGTGTTGGTGTCTCTGTGGAGAATAATTGGGGTCATCGTGTGGATCGGGAGGATTGGCCGTTATCTCGGCAGGAAGGACGTTCATCTTTAATTGAAGTCGTCGACACGTCTGGCTTCGTTAAGGACCTCCGAACGCCTCGTTAGGATTATTTAACGGCTCGGCAGAAAACTGCACAAAAGACTCAAAGAAAGAAAAAAGAAAAAGTGTTTCCACTTCTCAGTTTCAGGGCCAGCGGCTGGAGGGAGAGAACACGTGTTGATGACTCATTCCTTGGAAGTTTTACACTCTGACGCTTTGGTTACATTGAACGTGTGAGGCCTCCTGCACACTGGCTGCGTGGCGTGAGCGTGGCGTGAGCGTGGCGTTAGCGTGGCGTTTTCTATGTCTTTGCACACCAGAAACGTGTCTGACGCGGCGCTGCTGCTGCTGCTGCTGCTGCTGCTGCTGCTGTTGCTGCTGCTGCTGCTGCTGCTGCTGCTGCTGCTGCTGCTGCTGCTGTTGCTGCTGCTGCTGCTGCTGCTGCTGCTGCTGCTGCTGCTGCTGCTGCTGCTGCTGCTGCTGTTGCTGCTGCTGCTGCTGCTGCTGCTGCTGCTGCTGCTGCTGCTGTAAACCTTGTCTGGACATGTTTCCCATTGATAAAATGCACTCAAGCAGTAGTAATACTTCATGTTAAACATAAATATATTCTGATCTGATTACAGCAAAGACAACATCGGCAGTATTGACGGGTGCGACTGTTAACACGGGGGCTGAAATAAAAACACTCACGCCACGCAGCCGCCACGCTCAGATGTTATAAACTACGTGTGTTTAGTGTGCAGGATTATTAAAGCTCCATTGTGTAATGTTTTCAGTTGATTCTTAGTAAAATCCCCTTTGTTTTTTTCACCAATATGTGCTCATTCATGTGTAATTACTTCCACCAACTAATGAAAGTATTCTCGTACGCGTAGAATCTGACATTCAGAATCATTCAGAATACATACGGGCGAGTCGCTCGTAAGTATTCTGCCGTGTTGCTCGCGCTCAACGCAGCCAGTGTGCAGGAGCTCTAAGCATGCAGACCGGTGGCGGAGCGGATGTGCCGCTGAACGTATCTTTTAAAGGAACACGCCGACTTATTGGGACATTAGCTTATTCACTGTAACCCCGACAGTTAGACAAGTCGACACATACCCTTCTCATCTCCGTGTGTGTCGTAAATCTGTCTGACGGCTCCATCTAGCCTAGCTTAGCACAGATCCTGGAGGTAACCGGCTCCATCTAGCCTAGCTTAGCACAGATCCTGGAGGTAACCGGCTCCATCTAGCTTAGCTTAGCACGGATCCTGGAGGTAACCGGCTCCATCTAGCCTAGCTTAGCACAGATCCTGGAGGTAACCGGCTCCATCTAGCCTAGCTTAGCACAGATCCTGGAGGTAACCGGCTCCATCTAGCCTACTGCTCCGAGTAAGTGACAAAGTAACGGCAACATGTTCCTATTTCCATGTTGTGATTTGTATAGTCACAGCGTGTACAAATAACAACGTCACATGACACACAGCCATCTTCCAACCGTATACACACTGGGAACTATATTCTCAGAAAGGGAAGCAGGCGGAGTGATACGCTGCAGCTCTGAAAATAGCTGCAAGCGTATCACTCCGCCCAAGCAACAAGCCCAAGCTTTGGGATTGTTGTTGTTGTTTCTTCAGTGTTTGGAGCTTGAGTCCCCCTAAACAGGGTCTAAAATCTCCAGTGGCTGCTTGTATGTTTGTTTCTGTGTTTATTCCTCCCAGATGACGGCTGGGTGAAGGTGACCGCTCCGGTAATGTGAGTGAGTCTCGGGCTGCACGACTGTCTTCGCATGTCACTGGTGTCAGGAATCTCTCGGCTCGGGGGGGGGGGGGGATGCATTAGGAGATTACGTGGTTTACAACTAAGGTCCCAGCATGCAAAGTGACGGATTGATTTCCTGCTGCGTCCAACACAAAAACGCATGCCTGCAGCAGAGCAGAAGATTAATAATGTTTTTTTCTTTTTTCTTCAGTAGATACAGTTGATATAAGGTGGAAGTGCAGAGGTGAAGTTTAATGATGTGGGCGTATAAACAGCTGGATGCAGAAACAGGATTCCCACTCCGCCCTGATAAACTGCACCGGCCATTAAACCATAAAACCACGACGCCTCCAGGAGATCTTTAGTTAGACCAAGACCATTGTCACGTTTGGACCTTGGAGCATTGCTGTTATGATGGAGGATTTACACCCTAATATGTTTATTAGTAATCTTCTGCATGTGTGTGTGTGCTGCTGTGCGTCCCTGTGTGTGTAACAAGCATAGTGTGCACGTGCTGTGCACGAGCCTCGGAGCATTTTACTAATGTGCTGTTAAAATAACAATGAAATGCTGCGTTACTGACTTTAGACCAGGTTTTTGTTGGTCAATGGTGCCATCACTTCCTGCTGCCTCAAGATAGCAATACGCCCAGAATGCACCTGAACACACCTCCCTGTAAGACCAGCACGCCCGGAATGCACCTGAACACACCTCCCTGTAAGACCAGCACGCCCAGAATGCACCTGAACACACCTCCCTGTAAGACCAGCACGCCCAGAATGCACCTGAACACACCTCCCTGTAAGACCAGCACGCCCAAAATGCACCTGAACACACCTCCCTGTAAGACCAGCACGCCCAGAATGCACCTGAACACACCTCCCTGTAAGACCAGCACATCCAGAATGCACCTGAACACACCTCCCTGTAAGACCAGCACGCCCCAGAATGCACCTGAACACACCTCCCTGTAAGACCAGCACGCCCAGAATGCACCTGAACACACCTCCCTGTAAGACCAGCACATCCAGAATGCACCTGAACACACCTCCCTGTAAGACCAGCACGCCCCAGAATGCACCTGAACACACCTCCCTGTAAGACCAGCACGCCCAGAATGCACCTGAACACACCTCCCTGTAAGACCAGCACCAGTAACTCATTATTTTAATAAACTAACTCATCATCTTGAGAAACTAACTCGTTATTATGAGAAACTAATTCATCATTTTGAGATAGTAACTCATTATCTTGAGAAAGTAACTCATTATCTTGAGAAAGTAACTCATTATTTTAATAAACTAACTCATCATCTTGAGAAACTAAGTCATTATTTTGAGAAACTCATTTTATGAAACTAACTCATTATTTTGAGAAACTAACTCCTTATTTTGAGAAACTAACTCCTTATTTTGAGAAACTAATTATTTTGAGAAACTAACTCATTATTTTGAGAAACTAACTCATCATCTTGAGAAACTAAGTCATTATTTTGAGAAACTCATTTTGAGAAACTAACTCATTATCTTGAGAAACTAACTCCTTATCTTGAGATAACTCATTATTTAGAGAAACTAACTCCTTATTTTGAGAAACTAACTCCTTATTTTGAGAAACTAACTCATTATTTTGAGAAACTAACTCATTATCTTGAGAAACTAACTCATTATCTTGAGAAACTAACTCCTTGTCTTGAGATAACTCATTATTTAGAGAAACTAACTCCTTATTTAGAGAAACTAACTCCTTATTTAGAGAAACTAACTCATTATTTTGAGAAACTAACTCATTATCTTGAGAAACTAACTCATTATCTTGAGAAACTAACTCCTTGTCTTGAGATAACTCATTATTTAGAGAAACTAACTCCTTATTTAGAGAAACTAACTCCTTATTTAGAGAAACTAACTCATTATTTTGAGAAACTAACTCATTATTTTGAGAAACTAACTCATTATCTTGAGAAACTAACTCCTTATCTTGAGATAACTCATTATTTTGAGAAACTAACTCCTTATTTTGAGAAACTAACTCATTATTTTGAGAAACTAACTCATTATTTTGAGATACTAACTCATCATTATGAGATACTAACTCATTATCTTGAGATAACTCATTATTTTGAGAAGGTTCTCATAATAAAGAACTTACAGGATGTTTTTTTTTGTTCATCACATTGGCAGAAATGGGCTTCCGTACCCTTTAATATAACTCTATGTGATTCTATTGTGCAGCTTTGTGGCAAAAAGTCCACAACGTGCAGCTCTAAAAATGGAAATTTAAACATGTACAACTGGACAAACTCCAACTCCAACATATCCAACTCCAATCAGCGATGTGAACTCAGCCACAGTTACTTATTTGTTTCCTGGAAAGATGCCTCCTTCATCTCATGTTTCATACATTTGACATAACTCCCTCCCCACATGGACCGGTTTATGTCGGCTCAGCCACAACAGACTCACGGCGATAACCTTTATCCACACGGCCGCTGCCGCCGCTAATGTGATTACTTTGGGCGGTGACTGATGGATCCAGATTCCTGGTTCTGTACTAAAGCAAACAATGAATGTCCTGGAAAGCCTGCCCTTATTTTTAGGGTATGACTGTGTTTTTTGTTTTTACGTAACAGGTCATAGCAATAAGAATAGCTCCATCAATCAGCGGCGCAGCGGTGTCCAAAACGCTCTGGGAACGCTGGGATCAGAAAACACATCGTTGTGCCAGAGAGGCCCGCCCGCCCGAAACCACTTCCACCGTCTCAAAACATTATAGGGGGATACCAGAGGGGTGACATGGGGGGGGGAGGGGGCGTGTTTTAGGGTTTCACTTAAAAACAGATCAGAAGAAAAGTGACAAAAATGTGAAAAAAAAAATGACAAAGACTTTGAAAAAAGGAACAATAGTCGCAAAAAGCGAGAAAAACTTTGGAAAAGGCGACGTAGAAAATGATTCAAAAACGCAGAAAAAAAACAACATCGATATCCACTCCCTCCAGAAAAACCTGATTATGTGATCGCAGAATTCAACGCATAATCAGCCAAAGTCTGCATATTTATGCGGGGGGCAAATATTTTCCAATACGCCGCACTTTCGCCGCATAAATTGCCGATTTCCGCGCAAAATATGCGGTGCTTGCATGATTTCATAATCCCCGCATTTAAGTTGCAAAAAAGTCACATATATCTCAGCAGAAAGATGAAAAATGTTGTTTACTTCACACAAGAGCAGCCATTTTCCCCTGTTGCCATGGGAACGTTATGAAATGACGTCATTTCACCTACTGAGAACACAGTGTTGGGGGGGAATCACTTTGTTTTCTCTTTTTCATCAAACTGCAGTTTTTGCAAGTTCCCGCAATTTCATCGCATAAAACTGCATAAATATCCCGCATATTCCATCACATTTATTAAGAAAACGTGCCGCATAATCAAGGATTTTTGCCCGCAAGAATCACAAAAAAACTCTGTGTTTTTCTGGAGGGACTGTGATGTCATACAAATTCCCAAACGATGTCCAGATATTTAGGCATTCTTTTGTCAAATATCCGCCCAAAACCACGATTCCACTTCCACCGTCTAAAACATGTGTGTGAGACTGTGTGTGTCTTTGTGTGTGTGTCTGCGTGTGTGTGTGTGTATGTGTGTGTGTGTGTGTGTGTGAGACTGTGTGTGTCTTTGTGTGTGTGTGTGTGTGTGTGTGTGTGTGTCTTTGTGTGTGTGTGTGTGTGTGTGTGTGTGTGTGTGTGTGTGTGTGTGTGTGTGTGTGTGTGTGTGTGTGTGTGTGTGTGTGAACTCATCTAACCTGGAACAGGTTGTTTTTGAGTGAGCAAGTCTGATGAGACTACATAATATATATATATATATATATATATATATATATATATATATATATATATATATATATATCATAACGCTAAAATAAGAATCAGAGCAGCCCTGAGTTCTCCTCTCGTCCTGTAACTTCATCTGTTCAGCGGAGAGGAGAAACATCACAGGCGTCTTTCTTTCTTCCTTCCTCGCCTCACCGTGGTGCCGCGGCCTCTCTGCTGCTTTGCATAATGAGCGAGGAGCGAACACAATTACTGCAATTAACCAGAGCGAGATGACCCCAATTAAGGCGTTCACGGGAAGCAATTATAACAAGGTGCCAGACTCATAAAACTGTAAAACCAGCGACCTTTTTTTTGTTTGTTTTTTGCGTGACTGTAATAATATGAAGAGGTGTTTTAAAATCATTCTGCACAGACAGCATAATATCTTTTACTCTCAGCAGTGAGAATCATTCCAGGACGTCAGAAAAGTGGAAAGATGACCCAAGACGGCTTCTCTTTTTAGATGTCCCGCGCCTTGCAAAACTGTTCGTTTCGGAAGATCATCATCAAACTTGGAGCCAGCAAGCTACACGCTGAAAATGTCAAGTTTAGAAGAAGATGTGGACGGTGCAACGAGGCAGGTCTGCTCGGTTCTTTCAGGGAATGATTGTAAACATTTACATGTGAAGCGTGAAGCGCGTTTAGGGCGAATCCACTTTTGCTAGTTTCACGGTGTAAAAAAGTGTCCGTGTGCCGGGCGCCTGGTTCTAAAGGGTTGTTCTTAGTGTCTTCATTAATCAGAGGTGTGTTTTGGGCGTAACATGCAATCAACCAATCAGAGATCATCTCCCATTCCCTTTAATAGCCAGGCGCGTTTGGACCTTGGAGCATTGCTGTTATGATGGAGGATTTACACCCTAATATGTTTATTAGTAATCTTCTGCATGTGTGTGTGCTGCTGTGCGTCCCTGTGTGTGTAACAAGCATAGTGTGCACGTGCTGTGCACGAGCCTCGGAGCATTTTACTAATGAGCTGTTAAAATAACAATGAAATGCTGCGTTAGTGACTTTAGACCAGGTTTTTGTTGGTCAATGGTGCCATCACTTCCTGCTGCCTCAAGATAGCAATACTCCCAGAATGCACCTGAACACACCTGAACACACCTCCCTGTAAGACCAGCACGCCCAGAATGCACCTGAACACACCTGAACACACCTCCCTGTAAGACCAGCACGCCCAGAATGCACCTGAACACACCTCCCTGTAAGACCAGCATGCCCAGAATGCACCTGAACACACCTCCCTGTAAGACCAGCACGCCCAGAATGCACCTGAACACACCTCCCTGTAAGACCAGCACGCCCAGAATGCACCTGAACACCTGCGCCGGGTGCAGGATATCTGTGGCGTTTTCTTTTGCGGGGTGCAAATGTTCCACCAAAATAAGTTCCTTCCAGAGACTATTTAGCAGAGCTACTGTTGCTGCGTCCAGAGCTTAGCGCCGCCCAAGACGATCGTGATCGGCTTAAATAAATACAAACAATCCAGAGCGTTTTTTTTTCCTCCCATATCCCAGAATACATCAGTGGTGTAGCCAGACCTTCCTCCGCAGCGCTGTGGCGATAGAGCTGGTTAATGCGAGACTACAGATTACACATCAGACCTGACGTTCCTAAATAACGCCAACAGTTGTGCGTCCTGTTTGTTTTGTTGTTGTGACATCACGAGTGTGTTTGACCACAGCTGGTCCGCTCCGAGAGCAGAAACATCCCGACGGCCGGCGTGTTCTGTGTGGATGGATCCAGCGTGTGATGGGATGTGACAGGTCAGTTCTCTGCATCCCGCTGCTGCTGCTGCTGCTGCTGCTGCTGGGAGGAGGACAGGACCGGTCTCAGGTTGCCACGGCTACCGACTGTCTGGCATCGCCCCCGCCCGCCCCAGAAGATGTGAATTAATTCTGCTTCAGACCTTATTTCTTATTCTTATTACACACAGTCGTGAGGCAGTGCTGGGACTCTGCTGGGGGGATGTTTGCCATCAGAATTTCAATTTGATTTCAGTCCAGTGAAAAACACACCAGACTCCATGTAAATAATCAGGACTTTTATCATCGTAAAGCACACTTCATTCAAAGTGGACAGAAACAAAATAAAACTACCAAAATCTGTCTTGGTTCATCTTTCCACTGTTCCAACAATCACCACTCTGGTCTGGTTGAAATAAACTCTTAATTCACCCATTTACATGTGGAGATATGCTGGTTCTATACATGCTAAAAGTAGTGATTATTTACATGGAGTCTGGCTCTATACACGCTAAAAGTAGTGATTATTTACATGGAGTCTGGCTCTATACACGCTAAAAGTAGTGATTATTTACATGGAGTCTGGCTCTATACACGCTAAAAGTAGTGATTATTTACATGGAGTCTGGCTCTATACACGCTAAAAGTAGTGATTATTTACATGGAGTCTGGCTCTATACACGCTAAAAGTCCTGATTATTTACATGGAGTCTGGCTCTATACACGCTAAAAGTCCTGATTATTTACATGGAGTCTGGTGTAGTTTGGTGATACCAGGAGGGTTAAAGATAAATGTGCAGTGAAGAGAGACTAAAAGTGTCCTAAAACGTGCACACACTCTTTTCTGTATTTGAAGTGAAGAAATTGTATGACAGCGTCCTCGGTTCAGTCCGCCGATGGACCGTCGCCCTCTGTCCGTAAACGCCTGACCGTCGCGCTGTCGTTTCAGCTCGGAGATGTGCGCGCACGTGTCCACCGGTGACACATCAATCACTGGAGGTCGCTCGCTGGCGGGCTGTTACAGCTTCTATTACCCATCACACACCGGGGTTCATCAGCAGCTCATATCACACGTCTGCCACCGCAGTGACCTCATCCGATGTGACAAAACAAATGCTCATTTTAGCAGTCACTCTGAGGTTACGGACTCCGAGGGGGGTCGGGGGGGTGGGGGGGGGGGGGGGGGGGTGCATGTCAGTTAGGATGCTGCAGAGCTCAGGAGGCTGCAGACGCGCGGGAAGATATTTCGGCAGGGGGGGGGGGGGGGGGGGTCCACGTAGAGTCTAAGATACTATGCAGTCCCTCCAGAAAAACGCAGAGTTTTTTTGTGATTGTTGCGGGCAAAAATCCTTGATTATGCGGCACGTTTTCTTAAAAAATGCGATGGAATATGCGGGATATTTATGCAGTTTTATGCGATGAAATGCGGGAACTTGCGGGAATTACATGACTTCATAACGTTCCCATGGCAACAGGGGGAAATGGCTGCTCTTGTGTGAAGTAAACGCAACATTTTTCATCTTTCTGCTGAGATATATGTGACTTTTTTGCAGCGAAAATGCGGGATTATGAAATCATGCAAGCCCCGAATATTTCGGCATAAATCGACTATTTATGCGGCGAAAGAAAGAAAAAAATGCGGCCCCCGCCCACATAAATATGCAGACTTTGGCTGATTATGCATTGAATTATGCGATTGCATAATCACGTTGTTCTGGAGGAACTGACTGTGTTACACAGGCTCTGTATTCTTTTATTTTAGCTTTAGATTTAGCTGTATGTTTATAGTGCGGTTGCTCTCTTTGGGGTTGTAACTGCTGGCCAGTGCTTTCACACGTTGTTAATTCCAAATTGAAACACATCAACCTTAACATAACTCTGCATGAAGGAGGGTCGGAGGTTTAGTGCATTAAACTACATCAAGTCCAAGGTCTCCGTGGGAGGAAACAAGGCTCCAGAAATATCCTCCTGATCCCGATTACAGTTTATCGAGCGGCTCGGAGATAACGTATTGAACGCATCACTCTGCATCAGGTCACAGAGCCCAGAAAAAGACATCTTATCTGTCCTCGGTCACAGGTTTGTCTTTCCCGTCCGTGCTCCTGTCCTCGCTGTGGTCTCCAGCAGGATACAAACTGAAACTCGAGCCCTTTGTCCTTCCTCTTACGGCGCCGTAGGACTCCGGGGTTCCTCGTTGGATGAGGCATTAAAAGATCTTTCGTTTTCACACTCGCCTTCCTGCTCTGACCTCAACAACGAATGTGTCAAAAAGGCGGTGGTCTCGCATTGCCCCGACCTTCCACCAGTCCACACAACGGTCATGCGTTCATACAGGCGTTTCTTTAAACCAATCACAACCGTCTTGGGCGGTGCTGAGCCGCGGACGCAGGAACGGTGCCTCTGCAAAATAGCCTCGGGAAATAAACTTGTGTACGTAGGGAGGCGAGCTCTGGATTTAACTTTTTGTAGATGTGTTGTTTGTAGTTGTTTTGCGTCTTTTTGTAGACATTTTGCGCCTCTTTGAAGTCGTTTTGCGTCTCTTTGAAGTTGTTTTGCATCTCTTTGAAGTTGTTTTGCGTCTCTTTGAGGTCGTTTTGCGTCTCTTTGAAGTTGTTTTGCGTCTCTTTGAAGTTGTTTTGCGTCTCTTTGAGGTCGTTTTGCGTCTCTTTGAAGTTGTTTTGCGTCTCTTTGAAGTTGTTTTGCATCTCTTTGAAGTTGTTTTGCGTCTCTTTGAAGTTGTTTTGCGTCTCTTTGAGGTCGTTTTGCGTCTCTTTGAAGTTGTTTTGCGTCTCTTTGAAGTTGTTTTGCATCTCTTTGAAGTTGTTTTGCATCTCTTTGAAGTTGTTTTGCATCTCTTTGAAGTTGTTTTGCATCTCTTTGAGGTCGTTTTGCGTCTTTTTGAAGTCGTTTTTGCGTCCCTTTGTAGACATTTTGCGCCTCTTTGAAGTCGTTTTGCATCTCTTTGAAGTCGTTTTGCGTCTCTTTGAAGTCGTTTTGCGTCTCTTTGAAGTCGTTTTGCATCTCTTTGAAGTTGTTTTGCATCTCTTTGAAGTCGTTTTGCGTCTCTTTGAAGTCGTTTTGCGTCTCTTTGAAGTCGTTTTGCGTCTCTTTGAAGTCGTTTTGCGTCTCTTTGTAGACATTTTGCGCCTCTTTGAAGTAGTTTTGCATCTCTTTGAAGTTGTTTTGCGTCTCTTTGAAGTTGTTTTGCATCTCTTTGAAGTTGTTTTGCATCTCTTTGAAGTTGTTTTGCGTCTCTTTGAGGTCGTTTTGCGTCTCTTTGAAGTTGTTTTGCGTCTCTTTGTAGACATTTTCCGTCTCTTTGTAGACATTTTCCACCTCTTTGAGGTCGTTTTGCGTCTCTTTGAAGTCATTTTGCGTCTCTTTGTAGACATTTTGCGCCTCTTTGAAGTTGTCTTGCATCTCTTTGAAGTTGTTTTGCATCTCTTTGAAGTTGTTTTGCGTCTCTTTGAAGTCGTTTTGCATCAAGTTAGACGTTTTGCGTCTCTTTGTAGACATTTTCCACCTCTTTGAGGTTGTTTTGCATCTCTTTGAAGTCGTTTTGTGTCTCTTTGAAGTTGTTTTTCGTCTCTTTGAAGTCGTTTTGCATCACGTTAGACGTTTTGCGTCTTGTTGTAGACATTTAGCATCTCTTTGAAGTCATTTTGCATCTCTTTGAAGTCGTTTTGCGTCTCTTTGATGTTGTTTTGCGTGTAGTAATTCATCCATGGCTACAGTAGCCTAGAAAACAGAAATAAAGAAACAGCATTTTTTTTTAGTGGCGCAGAGGAAGCCTTCATATTACCATCATATTTTTGGGTATTTGAAAGACTAAAAAAAGACAACCAATTAGACTCAAATTAGACTAACTTCTGTAGAAAGGCATTCTGGGTAATATAGGACATCTGAAGTACGTAGAAGCAGAGATCGAAGGCGGTGTGTAAAACGTAAAACTAAAACAGGCGACAGATGGTGAACACAATGGATTTTCTTTTTTTTTTTAAATTAGCTGCAGGTGACTGACAGCTGACTCCGCCTCCCCCCGCGCTCCTGCAGGAGGGAGCCGACAGATGTGACAGATGTGGTTGATGGATCGTAATAAACTGTTTCCCCACAAACACGGCAGGTTTCTGTTTCATCAAAACAGCATCACAACGGAGACAGGAGGACACGGGTGCTGATGTATGGAGGCTTTTATTTTCTCGTAGGCAAAGGCCGGTGTCACACCAGAGACGGGGGAGACGAGAGAGCCTGGGGGAGACTGGGGGGAAGGGGGTGGAGGGGGGGGGGGGGCTCCATGTCCTTTGTCAAGGACCTAATTACCTGCAGCAGGAGTGGAGGAGATGGGGAGAAATAACACAGTCCTCTCATATTCTTATTTCCTGAATCAATCCAGTGTGACAGCTTTTTTTATATATATATACCAGTTCATTTGTAAAATGGGGTCAGCCCAACGTTCCCACATTTCAATTTTTTTCACTGAAAATTAGGCCCTATGTTCCCGAGCTCCCATAGAGTGAGGACTGGCTCCCGTGAAAGCAACAAGGTCAACAATCTGAGGGGGTTTCTCATATCTGAAGGTGTCTGCCATATGTTATTGGCATTGTAATTTAATCTTAAACAACCCTCATTATTATCCACCCCTGTGCGGTCTCTTACCATTAATTATAATTATATATATATATATATATATATATATATATATATATATATATATATATATATATATATATATATATATATATATATATTATAATAGAATATGTAGATTTGTTCTTGGATGTCCTTTCACAACTCATCATTGTATTATGTATGAAAGACTTGCTATACCATCACCCCCAATAAGAAGACATCAACATTGGTTGCAGTTTATTTATAAATGTATACATTTCAATTACCCTAGTTATCTAAAACAGCTTATGGTACCTTTTTTCCTCTACCTACCTCTTGAGACATTCTACACAATTATTGTTTTTCTCTGTCCCTGCTGTAACTTCGTCCGCTACAGCTAAGAAAGCCTTTAGGTATGAAGCCCCCTCAGGTTGGAACAATCTACCTGTAAACATTCGATCCATCGTATCTCTCCACTGCCCTGATTTCTTATTACAGTACCAACTGTACCTGTCCATAATCCTCTGATACCATGATAACACCTCTTTAATATTATTAATATCCAGTTTCATTTTGACTCTATTTCAAACTTAATTATGACGGACTGATTATGATGTTTGTTTCTGTTTTTTTGTTGTTTGTTTTTGTTTTGTTAACTGTCGTGTCTAATTATGATTGTACTGTTTATTTGTTTATTGTTAAGGACCCCCTCGAAAACGAGATGCTGCATCTCAAGGGGTTACTCCTAATAAAGACATTTCAATAAATAAATGAAAGACGTTAAATACACCCCAACCGGCTCCGCCAGACACCACCTACCAAGAGTCTGGGTCTGTCACTGCTGCACTGAGTGCTTGTAAATTATAGAGTGTGGTCTAGACCTCCTCTTTCTGTAAAGTGTCTTGACATATGATTTGATACTATAAATAAAATTGAATTGAATTGAATTGAATATGACCGAAAGAACGAGATCCAGGGTACAAGCGGCCGAAATGGGTTTCCTCAGGAGGGGGGCTGGCGTCTCCCTTAGAGATGATGAGGGTGAGAAGCTCAGTCATCCGTGAGGAGCTCGGAGTAGAGCCGCTGCTCCTTCACGTCGAAAGGAGCCAGTTGAGGTGGTTCGGGCATCTGGTAAGGATGCCCCCTGGGCGCCTCCCTAGGGAGGTGGTCCAGGCACGTCCAGCTGGGAGGAGGCCTCGGGGAAGACCCAGGACTAGGTGGAGGCACGTCCAGCTGGGAGGAGACCTCGGGGAAGACCCAGGACTAGGTGGAGGGACGTCCAGCTGGGAGGAGGCCTCGGGGAAGACCCAGGACTAGGTGGAGGGACGTCCAGCTGGGAGGAGACCTCGGGGAAGACCCAGGACTAGGTGGAGGGACGTCCAGCTGGGAGGAGACCTCGGGGAAGACCCAGGACTAGGTGGAGGGACGTCCAGCTGGGAGGAGGCATCTGGAGAGAAGACCCAGGACTAGGTGGAGGGACGTCCAGCTGGGAGGAGACCTCGGGGAAGACCCAGGACTAGGTGGAGGGACGTCCAGCTGGGAGGAGACCTCGGGGGAAGACCCAGGACTAGGTGGAGGGATTACATCTCCAACCTGGCCTGGGAACGCCTCGGGATCCCCCAGTCAGAGCTGGTTAATGTGGCTCGGGAAAGGGAAGTTTGGGGTCCCCTGCGGAGCTGCTCCCCCCGCGACCCGACCACGGATAAGCGGACGACGATGGATGGATGGATGGATGGATGGATATCCAGTTTCATTTTGACTCTATTTCAAACTTAATTATGACGGACTGATTATGATGTTTGTTTCTGTTTTGTTGTTTGTTTTTGTTTTGTTAACTGTCGTGTCTAATTATGATTGTACTGTTTATTTGTTTATTGTTAAGGACCCCCTCGAAAACGAGATGCTGCATCTCACGGGGTTACTCCTAATAAAGACATTTCAATAAATAAATGAAAGACGTTAAATACACCCCAACCGGCTCCGTCAGACACCACCTACCAAGAGTCTGGGTCTGTCCCAGGTTTCTTCCTAAAAGGGAGTTTTTCTTTTTCTCGCCACTGTTGCACTGAGTGCTTGTAAATTATAGAGTGTGGTCTAGACCTCCTCTATCTGTAAAGTGTCTTGAGATATGATTTGATACTATACATAAAATTGAATTGAATTGAATATATGCACACACACGCAGTGGGGAAATATATATATATAAATATATAATTATACATTATAAGACTAGGACTAGTTTGGCTGTGCAATGGCTTTATTAATTTCTGCCAGTTAGTGCATTGTCCCTGTGTATAAGTTAAAGACTACATGCATGATTGTGTTTGACATCTGAGGATATCTGAGACGGAGGTCCGGTTCACATGAGTTTTACTTCATTGTGAAATTGAGAATGACGGTCAGACTAAATTGTTTAGTCTATATCTTTGTATTGCGAAATTGAAATGAAATATGGACTATTACAATCGATAATATTGAAATTAATTAAAAGGAATCCATTTCTGTAAAAAAAAAAATGTTTATCTCTGTCCACTGTTGTGTGTGCGTGTGTCAAGTTACAGTCTAGGTCTACCGTGTGCATATACTCGCGTCTAGGCTATGCTATCGCCTAGTATCTGCATAGGTCACTTCAGAGGTATTGTCATGTCACAAGAATGATATTTTTGGATATAAAAGTATTTATTTCTCAAAATATACGAGATAAAACATATCAGATATATACAGAAATACGGCGTCCTGAAGCGTTTCCGCCATCTTCAATGATTTTCTTCGACTCGAGCGACCAGCGTACATACGTCACGCTGCCGTCACTCCGATTGGTCGTCGCTTCGTCGCATCGCTCAGCATTTGCATGAAATAGCCTTCTTGTCTATTTCGGCGCCCGCCTTGCTCGTGGCAGCGGCGAGCTCGTCGCGTGTCGTTGGCAAACGGCCGCGCCCGTTGAGAATGAACGGCAGCCTGCCGCTATATCTCTGTCTCTTGTAGTTAATGTGACTGTAGGGGTCAGGCTGCAGGGAGGTGAAGAGATGTACATGCAGCCTCGTGGCGTTTAAAGGCCGTGTGCGTTTGCAGTAATTCACAGTGATGCGTCGTGTTGAGCAGGAGCTGTCACACAGACGGGGGGGGGTTAACTAGCAGCAGATGTATGACACCACTAATGGGAGGCTTTTAGCACAACAGTTACCCTCTAATTCTGTCTTCACACTGTCAGTGATCATCCCTCAGGGCCGTAATGATTCACTCGTTATATCAGCGCATTGATGATAGAATAAGACGACTGCAGTGATCTTCCACCAGAGATGCCGAAATTTGAAGGGCCAAAAATGTATCTGGATGGAAGGCCAAACAACAAATGTTGTTGAATACTGTAATTTCTCTTCTTGTTAGTCATCGTAGATCACACATACGTATTTTATTTAATTTAATAGGGAAGTTTACCAGCACTGGGCTCAGTAACACTCAGATTAAGTCCTTTTTAGCTGCACAAAATGAACATTTTGTATTCATTACAGTTTGGATTTTACAGCAAAATAAGAGGAAAATGAGCACGAGCATTTCGAATGGCACGAAGGGATAATCAAAGGGAACACGGCCGGACTTGGCCCGCTGGCCTCAAATTGGGGCGGCCTTGTTCTAACAGATATAAAGAAAAGGATTCACTCTGGACTGAGCCGTGATCCTAGTCTGACTATCAGCAGACCAACGCTCAGACTCTGGGGAGTCTGCTCTGTGTTTTCTCTGCACAAGAGGCGGGACCAATGGGCGTAGTTCACATGACTCGCCATTGGATAGTCCTTCAACCAATCAGAGCAACGATCCGGGTGACGTAGCAGCGACAGCGGCATCAACGGGTGGCTGCTGCCGCCGTGTTGAATGTAAACAAGAAGCTGCTCGGTCGCTTCTCTGTCGTCATCGTGTTAAACCGGCCAATAGCGCGCCAAGGTGGATAAGCCAGTTTGTGATTGGTTCCCGCAAAATTGTGAATGGAAGCAGGAGAATTAAACGTACAGGTTTCCAGACCGAGCTGCAGGGAGACATCACATCGCCGGCAGAGTGGGCGGAGTTTAACCAGTCTAACATTTCCCTTCAGTGTAAGCCTTATCCTCCCATAACAGGTTTTAGTGTTAGGGGGATAAAACCTGATACAAATGTATGAAAAAGGAAATGTGGGAACATGGCACGCTCCCCTTAGCGCCGCGCAACACGATTGTGATTGGTTTAAAGAAATGCAAAACAAGCCAGAGCGTTTTTTTTTCCTCCTATCACAGAAAGCATCCTTCGTGCTCAGAGGCGTGAGCGGCGTGCTGACTGACTGGCGGGGGACAGGTGCTGCATGCAGTCAGTTCTTTAAAATAGACTCCCAGCACCACCCGAGCATTCCTGCCGCTCCGCCCGCCGCAGGAACAACAATACAGCGGCTCAGATGACGGAGGCTGAAAAGCTTCCCGCTGTCACGCTGCCAAAGCCTCCACATCTCTCTGCACGTCTCTCCTCCACCATCTAACCCACCCACCCACCCACCCACCCAATAAAAACAACCTTTCACACACTTGTTACTGCCGTCATCATGGAAACACATAAAGCCAGTGAAGCCCACGAAGGCAAAACTGCTCCTCAGTTCCAGATCATTCAGTTTTTATGGTTTATTTCAGTGAGGTCTGGATCACAAGATGAATACAGATTTTATTATTACACAGGTACGAGCAGGCTTAAAGGTCCAGTGTGTTGCCCGTTCACTGACGTGTCCTTTTGCATGAATATTTACCACCACCATCAATTCCAAGTATTCCTATTGGCTTGAAATGTCACATTTGCATTTGCATGAACTGGTGTAGATGCTCCATATTCATACATGAACTGGTGTAGACGCTCCATATTCATACATGAACTGGTGTAGACGCTCCATATTCATACATGAACTGGTGTAGACGCTCCATATTCATACATGAACTGGTGTAGACGCTCCATATTCATACATGAACTGGTGTAGACGCTCCATATTCATACATGAACTGGTGTAGACGCTCCATATTCACACGTGAACTGGTGCAGACGCTCCATATTCATACATGAACTGGTGTAGACGCTCCATATTCATACATGAACTGGTGTAGACGCTCCATATTCATACATGAACTGGTGTAGACGCTCCATATTCATACATGAACTGGTGTAGACGCTCCATATTCATACATGAACTGGTGCAGACGCTCCATATTCATACATGAACTGGTGTAGACGCTCCATATTCATACATGAACTGGTGTAGACGCTCCATATTCATACATGAACTGGTGTAGACGCTCCATATTCATACATGAACTGGTGTAGACGCTCCATATTCATACATGAACTGGTGTAGACGCTCCATATTCATACATGAACTGGTGTAGACGCTCCATATTCATACATGAACTGGTGTAGACGCTCCATATTCACACGTGAACTGGTGCAGACGCTCCATATTCATACATGAACTGGTGTAGACGCTCCATATTCATACATGAACTGGTGTAGACGCTCCATATTCATACATGAACTGGTGTAGACGCTCCATATTCATACATGAACTGGTGTAGACGCTCCATATTCATACATGAACTGGTGCAGACGCTCCATATTCATACATGAACTGGTGTAGACGCTCCATATTCATACATGAACTGGTGTAGACGCTCCATATTCATACATGAACTGGTGTAGACGCTCCATATTCATACATGAACTGGTGTAGACGCTCCATATTCATACATGAACTGGTGTAGACGCTCCATATTCATACATGAACTGGTGTAGACGCTCCATATTCATACATGAACTGGTGTAGACGCTCCATATTCATACATGAACTGGTGCAGACAACACGCTTGCGTGTCGCGTGAAAAATAGGCATTGCACGCGTTTTCTCGATCCGCGCCTGAGACGTGCGTGTCACGCAGGCAGCGCGCACGCTCTAACCTGTTAACATGGGAGCCGAAATAAACACAGACACGCGCCAGGCTGCTGACACGCTCACGCCACGCAAGCATTGTGCAGGAAATGCGTT
>CM042447.1:1592585-1597585 GCA_023631565.1 Gymnocephalus cernua | reverse complement strand
TGAGACTTGACATGGACTCTAGCTCAGAGACATGACATGGACTCTAGCTCAGAGACATGAGACTTGACCTGGACTCTAGCTCAGAGACTTGACTTGGACTCTAACTCAGAGACATGAGACTTGACTTGGACTCTAGCTCAGAGACTTGAGATTTGACTTGGACTCTAACTCAGAGACTTGAGACTTGACTTGGACTCTAGCTCAGAGACTTGAGACTTGACTTGGACTCTAGCTCAGAGATTTGAGACTTGGACTCTAGCTCAGAGACTTGAGATTTGACTTGGACTCTAACTCAGAGACTTGAGACTTGACTTGGACTCTAGCTCAGAGACTTGAGATTTGACTTGGACTCTAACTCAGAGACTTGAGACTTGACTTGGACTCTAGCTCAGAGACTTTAGACTTGACTTGGACTCTAGCTCAGAGACATGAGACTTGACTTGGACTCTAGCTCAGAGACTTGACTTGGACTCTAGCTCAGAGACTTGAGACTTGACTTGGACTCTAGCTCAGAGACTTGAGACTTGACTTGGACTCTAGCTCAGAGACTTGAGACTTGACTTGGACTCTAGCTCAGAGACATGATACTTGACTTGGACTCTAACTCAGAGACTTGAGACTTGACTTGGACTCTAGCTCAGAGACTTGACATGGACTCTAGCTCAGAGACTTGACATGGACTCTAGCTCAGAGACATGAGACTTGACTTGGACTCTAGCTCAGAGACTTGAGACTTGACTTGGACTCTAGCTCAGAGACTCGACATGGACTCTAGCTCAGAGACATGAGACTTGACTTGGACTCTAGCTCAGAGACTTGACATGGACTCTAACTCAGAGACTTGAGACTTGACTTGGACTCTAGCTCAGAGACTTGACATGGACTCTAGCTCAGAGACTTGAGACTTGACATGGACTCTAGCTCAGAGACATGAGACTTGACCTGGACTCTAGCTCAGAGACTTGAGACTTGACCTGGACTCTAGCTCAGAGACTTGACTTGGACTCTTACTCAGAGACATGAGACTTGACTTGGACTCTAGCTCAGAGACTTGAGATTTGACTTGGACTCTAACTCAGAGACTTGAGACTTGACTTGGACTCTAGCTCACAGACTTGAGACTTGACCTGGACTCTAGCTCAGAGACTTGAGATTTGACTTGGACTCTAACTCAGAGACTTGAGACTTGACTTGGACTCTAGCTCAGAGACTTGAGACTTGACTTGGACTCTAGCTCAGAGACTTGAGATTTGACTTGGACTCTAGCTCAGAGACTTGAGACTTGACTTGGACTCTAGCTCAGAGACTTGAGACTTGACTTGGACTCTAGCTCAGAGATTTGAGACTTGGACTCTAGCTCAGAGACTTGAGACTTGACTTGGACTCTAGCTCAGAGACTTGAGACTTGACTTGGACTCTAGCTCAGAGACTTGAGATTTGACTTGGACTCTAGCTCAGAGACTTGAGACTTGACTTGGACTCTAACTCAGAGACTTGAGACTTGACTTGGACTCTAGCTCAGAGACTTGAGATTTGACTTGGACTCTAGCTCAGAGATTTGAGACTTGGACTCTAACTCAGAGACTTGACACTTGACTTGGACTCTAGAGACTTGTGAGCATCTCTGCTCCGTACTAATGAGGCGACATCAGTTCTCTCCTGACGGATTAATTCCCAGGGACCAACCAGAGTTTTCTGTCATTTTGTTTTTTAAACTTTTGATCTCATCACATCAGTTTGAGGGACTCACTGATCCAGCGTTCCCGCTCCTCTTCCTCTTCCTCTTCCTCTTCCTCTTCCTCTTCCTCTGACACGCTGTCTTTGGCTGAGAGCGTGTCAGGCCAGTAATGGACGTGACCCTGTTCCTGCTATAAACACCTCCTCTCTCTGATTGAAGTGCTGCTTTTATTGACAGGACATTATTTTTTATGTCCTCCATTTTATTAACTTCATCAGCTCACGTTAATAATTATCAAACACACGTCACTAAACAGTGAAGAAGAGACATTTCAGGTCTGGATTTTATTGTATTAGGGGGTATTTTTTTTGTACGTTTTGTTGAGTATCACTTGAATGGATGGATATCCAGTTAAAATCAAAGTGTCGGCTTCTTCAGAGAGAAACTTTTTGGATGTATTACCTGAACGCAATGTCTCCAAACGGCTTTAATGGAGACATTGATAAAAAAAACAAACTTTTCTGTAATGTCTTTTCTTGTGATATTGCGTTGGGGATTGATAATGTGACAATCCAGTCCCTCCAGAAAAACGTGATTATGCGATCTCAGAATTTAATGCATAACCAGTCAAAGCATATACCAAATTTATGCGGGGGGCGCCGCATTTTTTTCTAATACGCCGCACTTTCGCCGCATACATTGCAAAATATGCGGGGCTTGCATGATTTCATAATCCCCGCATTTTCGTTGCAAAAAAGTCACATATATCTCAGCAGGAAGTTGAAAAATGTTGCGTTTACTTCACACAAGAGCAGCCATTTCCCCCTGTTGCCATGGGAACGTTATGAAGTGATGTCATTTCGCCTAGTGAGAACACGGTGTTGGGGGGGAATCACTTTGTTTTCTCTTTTTCATCAAACCGCAATTTTTGCAAGTTCCCGCAATTTCATCACATAAAACTGCATAAATATCCCGCATATTCCATCACATTAGTTTAAGAAAACGTGCCGCATAATGAAGGATTTTTGCCCGCAACAATCACAAAATAACTCTGTGTTTTTCTGGAGGGACTGACGAATGGTGTCAATGTGGCATAATGCAGCACATAATATTATTTTATAACATTATTTTTTTTCATTGTCTGTGTGTATATTGTGTACGTGTATGTAATTTTATCACTAATGGTTTTATGTGGTGACTATAGCAAAGGTGGTGTTCAGGCCCATCAAGGCCTTGGTAATTAGTTTAAATGAGATCAGCTGATGCATGATCAGCTGACCATGTCTGTGCCTTATGTATATGCTTGAGCCACGGCTGAATGCCATTTGCCTGAGGAAGACCCAGCAGGGTGTGTGTATGGGAGAATTAGCAGAGTTGAAAACAACAACCTACCTGGTTTATTCAATGTGTTTAATCATCCGTCCACTTTGTTATTTCTGAGACCACAAGTGTTGTCGTCGAGTTTCACTCATAGATATTCTGTCCAACAAATATTCTGAGTGTCTGACAACATCATGGAAATGATTTATATGGAGGTCGACCTTTCTGTTAAAGAGTAAGATCCTTTATTTAAACATAAAAACATCTGCGAAATTGCGTTCGCTAAACCCACCAGACTCCATGTAAATAATCAGTAATTTTAGCATCGTAAAACACACTTCATTCAGAGTCGACAGAAACATATTAAATCTATATAAAGCAGTTTTGGGTCGTCTTTCTACTTTTCCAACCATCACAACTCTAGTTTGGGTTGAAATAAACACATAGTTTACAGATTTACATGTGAAAATATGTTTGCTCTATACACGCTAAAAGTACTGTTTTTTTAAATGGAGTCTGGTGGGATCAGCGCTTCCGACTTCAGAGCCATTTCTGGTTAAACAGAAAGGTCTTAAAGAGGTTGTAAAGCTCTATCTCTGTAGGGATCCTTTCATAATGTTGTCAGACACTTAGAATATTAATCTGAGTCTGTCAGCGGCAAAATAAAAGCACTTAGTGGACCAAAAAGGGTAGTTAGGCCTAAAACTTGAGGCTCACCAGGTAAATACCGCCCAGGCATGTTGACTTTTTTTTTTTTTTTGTAGGACTGCTATCTCTAAGCCTCCCATATATGAATGGCAGTAAAAGACTTGTCTTCGTTTCCAAGCTGTGATGGGTAACGTCCATATTTTAACAGGATGGCTATAAAGGAATTTGCAAAACAAACACGGAAGTGCGTCGACGCACTTCTGTTGATACGGTTAATCATTTGAATATTTAGCGGAACAGGAGTCAGATAATTTAGTCAATGATAAACTGAGAAGTTAAATATTCACAGACGCACCGCTGAAGGCTCTTAATGGACCGTTCTTGATAAAGGTGGAGGATACAAATTGGTACCAGTTTATTAATCATTAGGTGCAGCATGACGTGGACACATGATGCAGGCGGTTGGTTGGCAGGAAGCAGGAGAAAGGATAGAGTTACAAAAATATATATATAGAGAGAGACTATGTCTTTGTGTATGTCTATTGCATGGGTTTTGACAGCAGTGTCATGTGCATGTATATGTTCACTTTGGTCGTGCACATGTTCTTATCTGTGTACTATTTAGGTCTGTTTGCAATACATATACACTATACACTGCATGGTGTGTTGTATATCTGTTTCAGTTATCACTGTTTATGAATGTCATTGATGTTAAACACTTTCTTTGTTAACAAAAATCTCTTTATTGCCCAAAAAAGTAAACATAACAGGCAAAAACATAATATTACAGAATCATTATCAACTATTAGAACCATAACTTACATGTCAAACACACACATAGAAAGGCACTCAGATGTATAAAACTCAAAAAAGACACGCAAGACCACAAACAAACAAAAAAACTACAGTTATTCTGAAATTCCAGACCAGTCTGATGCCTGTTGGCCATATGTCCTGTATGTCCCTTACTGGCTAACGTATTTCAAGATGGCGCATGAATATGGAGCGTCTACACCAGTTCATGTATGAATATGGAGCGTCTACACCAGTTCATGCATGAATATGGAGCGTCTACACCAGTTCATGTATGAATATGGAGCGTCTACACCAGTTCATGTATGAATATGGAGCGTCTACACCAGTTCATGTATGAATATGGAGCGTCTACACCAGTTCATGTATGAATATGGAGCTTCTACACCAGTTCATGCGTGAATATGGAGCGTCTACACCAGTTCATGTATGAATATGGAGCTTCTACACCAGTTCATGTATGAATATGGAGCGTCTACACCAGTTCATGTATGAATATGGAGCGTCTACACCAGTTCATGCGTGAATATGGAGCGTCTAC
>CM042447.1:1582585-1585085 GCA_023631565.1 Gymnocephalus cernua | reverse complement strand
ATTTATTTTCAAAATTAGGCCCTATGTTCCCACATTTCTATCATTTATTTTCAAAATTAGGCCCTATGTTCCCACATTTCTATCATTTATTTTCAAAATGATGTTCCCACAACCCTATATTCCCACATTTCTATCATTTATTTTCAAAATTAGGCCCTATGTTCCCACATTTCTATAATTTATTTTCAAAATTATGTTCCCACAGCCCTATGTTCCCACATTTCTATCATTTATTTTCAAAATTAGGCCCTATGTTCCCACATTTCTATCATTTATTTTCAAAATTAGGTCGTATGTTCCCACATTTCTCATTTATTTTCAAAATTAGGCCCTATGTTCCCTCATTTCTATCATTTATTTTCAAAATTATGTTCCCACAGCCCTATGTTCCCACATTTCTATCATTTATTTTCAAAATTAGGCCCTATGTTCCCACATTTCTATCATTTATTTTCAAAATTAGGTCGTATGTTCCCACATTTCTATCATTTATTTTCAAAATTAGGCCCTATGTTCCCTCATTTCTATCATTTATTTTAAAAATTATGTTCCCACAGCCCTATGTTCCCTCATTTCTATAATTTATTTTCAAAATTAGGCCGTATGTTCCCACATTTCTATCATTTATTTTCAAAATTAGGCCCTATGTTCCCTCATTTCTATCATTTATTTTCAAAATTATGTTCCCACAGCCCTATGTTCCCACATTTCTATCATTTATTTTCAAAATTAGGCCCTATGTTCCCACATTTCTATCATTTATTTTCAAAATTAGGCCCTATGTTCCCACATTTCTATCATTTATTTTCAAAATTAGGCCCTATGTTCCCTCATTTCTATCATTTATTTTCAAAATTATGTTCCCACAGCCCTATGTTCCCTCATTTCTATAATTTATTTTCAAAATTAGGCCGTATGTTCCCACATTTCTATCATTTATTTTCAAAATTAGGCCCTATGTTCCCTCATTTCTATCATTTATTTTCAAAATTATGTTCCCACAGCCCTATGTTCCCACATTTCTATCATTTATTTTCAAAATTAGGCCCTATGTTCCCACATTTCTATCATTTATTTTCAAAATTAGGCCCTATGTTCCCACATTTCTATCATTTATTTTCAAAATTAGGCCCTATGTTCCCTCATTTCTATAATTTATTTTCAAAATTTGGCCCTATGTTCCCTCATTTCTATAATTTATTTTCAAAATTTGGCCCTATGTTCCCTCATTTCTATCATTTATTTTCAAAATTAGGCCCTATGTTCCCACATTTCTATCATTTATTTTCAAAATTAGGCCCTATGTTCCCACATTTCTATCATTTATTTTCAAAATTAGGCCCTATGTTCCCACATTTCTATCATTTATTTTCAAAATGATGTTCCCACAACCCTATATTCCCACATTTCTATCATTTATTTTCAAAATTAGGCCCTATGTTCCCACATTTCTATAATTTATTTTCAAAATTATGTTCCCACAGCCCTATGTTCCCACATTTCTATCATTTATTTTCAAAATTAGGCCCTATGTTCCCACATTTCTATCATTTATTTTCAAAATTAGGTCGTATGTTCCCACATTTCTCATTTATTTTCAAAATTAGGCCCTATGTTCCCTCATTTCTATCATTTATTTTCAAAATTATGTTCCCACAGCCCTATGTTCCCACATTTCTATCATTTATTTTCAAAATTAGGCCCTATGTTCCCACATTTCTATCATTTATTTTCAAAATTAGGTCGTATGTTCCCACATTTCTATCATTTATTTTCAAAATTAGGCCCTATGTTCCCTCATTTCTATCATTTATTTTCAAAATTATGTTCCCACAGCCCTATGTTCCCTCATTTCTATAATTTATTTTCAAAATTAGGCCGTATGTTCCCACATTTCTATCATTTATTTTCTAAATTAGGCCCTATGTTCCCTCATTTCTATCATTTATTTTCAAAATTATGTTCCCACAGCCCTATGTTCCCACATTTCTATCATTTATTTTCAAAATTAGGCCCTATGTTCCCACATTTCTATCATTTATTTTCAAAATTAGGCCCTATGTTCCCACATTTCTATCATTTATTTTCAAAATTAGGCCCTATGTTCCCACATTTCTATCATTTATTTTCAAAATTAGGCCCTATGTTCCCTCATTTCTATCATTTATTTTCAAAATTATGTTCCCACAGCCCTATGTTCCCTCATTTCTATAATTTATTTTCAAAATTAGGCCGTATGTTCCCACATTTCTATCATTTATTTTCAAAATTAGGCCCTATGTTCCCTCATTTCTATCATTTATTTTCAAAATTATGTTCCCACAGCCCTATGTTCCCACATTTCTATCATTTATTTTCAAAATTAGGCCCTATGTTCCCACATTTCTATCATTTATTTTCAAAATTAGGCCCTATGTTCCCACATTTCTATCATTTATTTTCAAAATTAGGCCCTATGTTCCCTCATTTCTATAATTTATTTTCAAAATTTGGCCCTATG
>CM042447.1:1537585-1577585 GCA_023631565.1 Gymnocephalus cernua | reverse complement strand
TTTGCGTGGAAATCGGCAATTTATGCGGCAAAAGTGCGGCGTATTTGAAAAAATGCGCCCCCCCCCCCCCCCCCGCATAAATATGCGGACTTTGGCTCATTATGCGTTGAATTCTGCGATCGCATAATCGTGTTTTTCTGGAGGGAGTGGGTAATTTCCGGATTTCCCTGTATGGTCTCCGCGGTAACCGCCACAACGCTTTGAACTGTGGGTAATTCCCTTTGGTGAAGTCGGCATCGATGCAGACTCACAGAAAGGGCTCGGGAAGCGTGAACTCAAACCCTCACGCCCTTTGAAATTCGACATCGGGACGACCCTGAGCTCTTACGAATTTCGCGAGAACCCGCACCAAAGTTCGTGAGTCTGAGAGTCCGGACTTTGGGGGCCATTGTCTCCCTCATCTTTTAATAAAGGATTAATATTATGATTGTTTCCGAGGCTTAAGGATGTTGGAGAAGGAAGGAAACACTGTGTGCTACTTGAGATACTTCAGGGTCAACTCTCTGTTAGGAACCTTTTTAATTAAAAAATCCATTTCAGATTCAAAGATCAGCGTCGGGGGGGTCAGAGCTGTCGGCAGTTAGAGCGGGTCACGTTTATAACTTGGGGATATGGTTTAATTGGCAGACGCACATACTGTAGAAAAGTTTGACTCTGTTTTTTTGTCCTCTCGGGTTCTTAAAGACGTATTTCCATCCCTACAGCTCCAATCAGCTGATGACTGACTCCTGGTGGGAACACGTGAAGCTATTTTTAGTATTATTCGTCGAGTGTATTTCAGGAGAAAGGTATGCTGCTGTGGAAATTAATTAACACAGCAACAAAGAAGGTTTTGCACTGCAACACTGGGAAAAACATTGGATCAGTGCTATAACTGCTGTACGTATTATGTCTGTTATTATTGAACATGTTTTTGTTATATTTATTTAATCTATTCATGAATATTGAGTGTTGATGTTAATTAGGAACTAACGTACATTTTGCGTTGCACACGGACACTTTAAGGTGCAACACCAGAAACACACATGCGATGAGAAGTTACATAAGATGTTTTTCATTCATGTTTTTTGAACTGAGTCCTTACCTAGGTACTGTCAGGACACGCCCTCATACTCTGCTTCTGACTGGCTAGTAGTCCTTACCTAGGTACTGTCAGGACACGCCCTCATACTCTGCTTCTGACTGGCTAGTAGTCCTTACCTAGGTACTGTCAGGACACGCCCTCATACTCTGCTTCTGACTGGCTAGTAGTCCTTACCTAGGTACTGTCAGGACACGCCCTCATACTCTGCTTCTGACTGGCTAGTAGTCCTTACCTAGGTACTGTCAGGACACGCCCTCATACTCTGCTTCTGACTGGCTAGTAGTCCTTACCTAGGTACTGTCAGGACACACCCTCATACTCTGCTTCTGACTGGCTAGTAGTCCTTACCTAGGTACTGTCAGGACACGCCCTCATACTCTGCTCCTGACTGGCTAGTAGTCCTTACCTAGGTACTGTCAGGACACGCCCTCATACTCTGCTTCTGACTGGCTAGTAGTCCTTACCTAGGTACTGAGCATGTGCGACTCCCAACAAAGATAGAACAGAAGTGAGATGTCTCACTCTGTAGCTAAAACAGAGAGCTCAACACACAGGGTGAAAAGAGGAGCTGCAGCAATGTGCAGTAAAACAAAAATATGGTGTTTTTTGAAAATGAAACCATGTAAACCTATTCTGGTACAACCTCTAAATACAATTATGAACCTGAAAATGAGCAGAATATGTGCAGTTTATGAGCACTTTAAAACGATGATGTATAAATAATGTAAGAATATCCATCCATCCACCCAGTTTAATGTGCAACTCAGTTTTATACAATACAGGCAGTAGGGGGTCCTGGCTCTGTCTCTCTTTCAGCTAAAGGCTCCTTGGCCTACAGGCTCTGAAGACCCCCGGTTTAGAGAAGTGAAGGCCACCCCGAGGCCGGTGAAAAGCCAGCATGGCTGCATGTTTTCCTCCTCGCAGGTCAACACAAGGCTGCACTGTGCTGCCGGAGCTGACAGGTGCGTTCGGTACATTGGACTGCGGCCGGAGAAAGTGCTGCCAACTGCAACTAGGGCACACACTTGGCAGCGGGCACCGTTGCCTCCCTCAGACCGGGATGGAAAAAAAAACATAATGAGAATAAATAAGCAGGCGGACGCTGAGCGAGGACAAACACGGCCGCTCGCGTTTCCCTGAGTAAACAACATTATGTCAGACACACCCAGCCGTTTATTTCCCCTCAATTAGGTGAGCCTAAGAGTGAACACTTTAAAGTTGTGCTCGCAGTTTAAAGTGCAGCTTTGTTTTCAGACTTTTAGGGCGAGTTTTAAAGAGATTATGTTCTTTAAATGAATCCCCACAGGGTCGACTAATGTGAAATAATGTTACACAGAGACGGGTAACACATGAACACATGGAAGTCTATAATCCACAAAAGAGGATTATTATGTTTAAGAGAAGCTTGTAAAGACAAAAAAAATTAAAGAAAATTGAATGGGAGATTGATATTATCTAAAACTTGCAAAGGTATGATTATCTTAAAGGAGAATTCCAGTAGATTTCAATCCGTAGCTCTGTTGGTTGTATATTTGGAGTTCTGTCAGTAGTGAGGAAAACTAAACCATTGTGTGCTCCTCCACCGTGTTCTCCTCCTGCTAGAGTTAGCACCCAGCAGGCTGAAACAGGGCAAGTTATAAAGGTGTTTTTAGCCTCTAAACATGTTGGAGATGTCATTACGAGGACCTACCCATGTGACGTGATTCCTTCTGAGGGAACACAGAGAATCTGACTGCAGTAGATGTGACAGAAAGGTAGAAAAGTTGTGTTAATCCATAATCCATCTGTTTATTTCCTGTTTTTCGGTGAGGTATGGATTAACACAACAAAAGGGTGAAAGTCTTGTGTTTTCTCCTTAACTTCTTCAGGACATGAACACCTGTTTCCTGGGTGAAAGTCTTGTGTTTTCTCCTTAACTTCTTCAGGACATGAACACCTGTTTCCTGGCTGAAAGTCTTGTGTTTTCTCCTTAACTTCTTCAGGACATGAACACCTGTTTCCTGGCTGAAAGTCTTGTGTTTTCTCCTTAACTTCTTCAGGACACGAACAGCTGTTTCTTGGGTGAAAGTCTTGTGTATTCTCCTTAACTTCTTCAGGACATGAACACCTGTTTCCTGGGTGAAAGTCTTGTGTTTTAGGAGCCAAACATCCCCCCCCGACCTCCTCCCTACGAGGATCTTCACGCTCTTATACAGCAGCAGTCAACGTGCTGCTGACAGTAATAAATACGTGTAATACATACCAATAACAGAGCTTTACTTTTCTCAGCTATATGTATCGGTGCTCCTCCACCGTGTTCTCCTCCTGCTAGAGTTAGCACCCAGCAGGCTGAAACAGGGCAGGTTTTAAGCGTGTTTTTAGGCTCTAAACATGTTGGAGACGTCATTACGAGGTCCTACCCATGTGACGTGATTCCTTCTGAGGAAACACAGAGAATCTGACTGCAGGAGATGTGAGAGGAAGGCATCAAAGTTGTGTTAATCCATAATCCATCTGTTTATTTCCTGTTTACTTCCTGACAGTTAACAGTGGAATGTAACTAAGTACATGTTCTCCCGTACTGTACTTTAAGTCCAAATGTTGAGGTACTTGTACTTTACTTGAGTCTTTTCTTTTCATGCCACTTTCTACTTCTACTCCGCTATCGACAAAAGCATCGGGAAAAGTGACAAGTGTAAAAAGAAGAAGAACAAAAAGTTGCGTGTTGGTCGACGCCGACGGGAAGACGACACAAGAGTTGAATGATGAATGTGACTGTTTTTTTTAAACTTCTTTTCAAAGTAATTGTGCTTCATCTGTAATTAGTCCCAAATTACAAAATTATTTCCAGGAAACAAGCCAGGTAATGCACCGGTAAACAGGGCTGCATTTGATGCAGTATATAGAGGGACTAGAACACCTTCAACAGAGAACACTGCCGCTCCTGAAAGTCTTATTACCCACAATTCACCTACTGTGTAAAACTCACAATCCCGTACAGAAACTAGAAGGGCACTCCGAGATCACAGACCTCCGCCCACATGCCATGTGACTCACATCTGCCCCAAAATTTAATGGCATCTTCTTTGGCCCGTGCTACACCGTTCCACCAAGTTTCATGAAAATCAGGCATGTAGTTTTTCTGTAATCCTGCTGACAGGCAGACAGACCAAAAACATGACCTCTTTGCATGAAGCATTTGTACACATAGCTACAAAAATTAAAGGTCTGTTATTGGTATTACTTCCACGTATTTATTACTGTCAGCAGCACGTTGACTGCTGCTGTATAAGATAAGGAGAAAACACAAGACTTTCACCCAGGAAACAGGTGTTCATGTCCTGGAAGAAGTTAAGGAGAAAACACAAGACTTTCACCCAGGAAACAGGTGTTCATGTCCTGAAGAAGTTAAGGAGAAAACACAAGACTTTCACCCAGGAAACAGGTGTTCATGTCCTGAAGAAGTTAAGGAGAAAACACAAGACTTTCACCCAGGAAACAGGTGTTCATGTCCCGGAAGAAGTTAAGGGGAAAACACAAGACTTTCACCCAGGAAACAGGTGTTCATGTCCTGAAGAAGTTAAGGAGAAAACACAAGACTTTCACCCAGGAAACAGGTGTTCATGTCCTGGAAGAAGTTAAGGAGAAAACACAAGACTTTCACCCAGGAAACAGGTGTTCATGTCCTGAAGAAGTTAAGGAGAAAACACAAGACTTTCACCCAGGAAACAGGTGTTCATGTCCTGAAGAAGTTAAGGAGAAAACACAAGACTTTCACCCAGGAAACAGGTGTTCATGTCCTGAAGAAGTTAAGGAGAAAACACAAGACTTTCACCCAGGAAACAGGTGTTCATGTCCCGGAAGAAGTTAAGGGGAAAACACAAGACTTTCACCCAGGAAACAGGTGTTCATGTCCTGAAGAAGTTAAGGAGAAAACACAAGACTTTCACCCAGGAAACAGGTGTTCATGTCCTGGAAGAAGTTAAGGAGAAAACACAAGACTTTCACCCAGGAAACAGGTGTTCATGTCCTGAAGAAGTTAAGGAGAAAACACAAGACTTTCACCCAGGAAACAGGTGTTCATGTCCTGGAAGAAGTTAAGGAGAAAACACAAGACTTTCACCCAGGAAACAGGTGTTCATGTCCTGAAGAAGTTAAGGAGAAAACACAAGACTTTCACCCAGGAAACAGGTGTTCATGTCCCGGAAGAAGTTAAGGGGAAAACACAAGACTTTCACCCAGGAAACAGGTGTTCATGTCCCGGAAGAAGTTAAGGAGAAAACACAAGACTTTCACCCAGGAAACAGGTGTTCATGTCCCGGAAGAAGTTAAGGAGAAAACACAAGACTTTCACCCAGGAAACAGGTGTTCATGTCCTGAAGAAGTTAAGGAGAAAACACAAGACTTTCACCCAGGAAACAGGTGTTCATAATCCTGGAAGAAGTTAAGGAGAAAACACAAGACTTTCACCCAGGAAACAGGTGTTCATGTCCTGAAGAAGTTAAGGGGAAAACACAAGACTTTCACCCAGGAAACAGGTGTTCATGTCGTAAAGACTTTAAGGAGAAAACACAAGACTTTCACCCAGGAAACAGGTGTTCATGTCCTGAAGAAGTTAAGGAGAAAACACAAGACTTTCACCCAGGAAACAGGTGTTCATGTCCCGGAAGAAGTTAAGGGGAAAACACAAGACTTTCACCCAGGAAACAGGTGTTCATGTCCTGAAGAAGTTAAGGAGAAAACACAAGACTTTCACCCAGGAAACAGGTGTTCATGTCCTGGAAGAAGTTAAGGAGAAAACACAAGACTTTCACCCAGGAAACAGGTGTTCATGTCCTGAAGAAGTTAAGGAGAAAACACAAGACTTTCACCCAGGAAACAGGTGTTCATGTCCTGGAAGAAGTTAAGGAGAAAACACAAGACTTTCACCCAGGAAACAGGTGTTCATGTCCTGAAGAAGTTAAGGAGAAAACACAAGACTTTCACCCAGGAAACAGGTGTTCATGTCCTGGAAGAAGTTAAGGAGAAAACACAAGACTTTCACCCAGGAAACAGGTGTTCATGTCCCGGAAGAAGTTAAGGAGAAAACACAAGACTTTCACCCAGGAAACAGGTGTTCATGTCCCGGAAGAAGTTAAGGAGAAAACACAAGACTTTCACCCAGGAAACAGGTGTTCATGTCCCGGAAGAAGTTAAGGAGAAAACACAAGACTTTCACCCAGGAAACAGGTGTTCATGTCCTGAAGAAGTTAAGGAGAAAACACAAGACTTTCACCCAGGAAACAGGTGTTCATAATCCTGGAAGAAGTTAAGGAGAAAACACAAGACTTTCACCCAGGAAACAGGTGTTCATGTCCTGAAGAAGTTAAGGGGAAAACACAAGACTTTCACCCAGGAAACAGGTGTTCATGTCGTAAAGACTTTAAGGAGAAAACACAAGACTTTCACCCAGGAAACAGGTGTTCATGTCCTGAAGAAGTTAAGGAGAAAACACAAGACTTTCACCCAGGAAACAGGTGTTCATGTCCCGGAAGAAGTTAAGGGGAAAACACAAGACTTTCACCCAGGAAACAGGTGTTCATGTCCTGAAGAAGTTAAGGAGAAAACACAAGACTTTCACCCAGGAAACAGGTGTTCATGTCCTGGAAGAAGTTAAGGAGAAAACACAAGACTTTCACCCAGGAAACAGGTGTTCATGTCCTGAAGAAGTTAAGGAGAAAACACAAGACTTTCACCCAGGAAACAGGTGTTCATGTCCTGGAAGAAGTTAAGGAGAAAACACAAGACTTTCACCCAGGAAACAGGTGTTCATGTCCTGAAGAAGTTAAGGAGAAAACACAAGACTTTCACCCAGGAAACAGGTGTTCATGTCCTGGAAGAAGTTAAGGAGAAAACACAAGACTTTCACCCAGGAAACAGGTGTTCATGTCCCGGAAGAAGTTAAGGAGAAAACACAAGACTTTCACCCAGGAAACAGGTGTTCATGTCCCGGAAGAAGTTAAGGGGAAAACACAAGACTTTCACCCAGGAAACAGGTGTTCATGTCCCGGAAGAAGTTAAGGAGAAAACACAAGACTTTCACCCAGGAAACAGGTGTTCATGTCCCGGAAGAAGTTAAGGAGAAAACACAAGACTTTCACCCAGGAAACAGGTGTTCATGTCCTGGAAGAAGTTAAGGAGAAAACACAAGACTTTCACCCAGGAAACAGGTGTTCATGTCCTGAAGAAGTTAAGGAGAAAACACAAGACTTTCACCCAGGAAACAGGTGTTCATGTCCTGAAGAAGTTAAGGAGAAAACACAAGACTTTCACCCAGGAAACAGGTGGTCATGTCCTGAAGAAGTTAAGGGGAAAACACAAGACTTTCACCCAGGAAACAGGTGTTCATGTCGTAAAGACGTTAAGGAGAAAACACAAGACTTTCACCCAGGAAACAGGTGTTCATGTCTTGGAAGAAGTTAAGGAGAAAACACAAGACTTTCACCCAGGAAACAGGTGTTCATGTCCCGGGAGTACTACTTAAAGGGACCGGTGTTTTAACACAAACCACGATATATTTTTCTAATGTTAACTAGTATAATTTAGTTTTTTTTTATTTGGGTTTTGGTCTAAACTTAGTGTGCCGTCGCTGCTAAAAAGACAGAAACCTTATGGTGCTCTGTACCCGTCTTAAAGTAATATTTTCTCAGCAAAATATAACTGTAAAAACTGCTAGACTTCATGGTGCTGTCTGTATAAAACTGTGCCTTGGATTCCGTGTGTGTGTGTGTGTGTGTGTGTGTGTGTGTGTGTGTGTGTGTGTGTGTGTGTGTGTGTGTGTGTGTGTGTGTGTGTGTGTGTGTGTGTGTGTGTGTGTGTGTTGGCCTTCGGTCTCTGTCGTCTCTGTTTTCTGTTTCTGTTTCCTCGACTCAGAAGCTCAGCAACAGTCCGGCTCCCTGGAGGCTTCATGTTCGTAATCTCCCACTGTGTGTGTGTGTGTGTGTGTGTGTGTGTGTGTGTGTGTGTGTGTGTGTGTGTGTGTGTGTGTGTGTGTGTGTGTGTGTGATTTTCTATTCTTGTGACTTACCAGTTTAAAGTTTCTGCAAAACAACATTTTTGACCAATCTTCTCCGCCTGCAGGGATTAATGACTGAAGATCTGACTCATCGACTTCTCTCTGTTTACTTTGTCTCTCTCGTGTAAAACCTCGTAACACCGGCACACAGCAGCACACGGTGGACGCCTGTAAGAGCTCTTATCGCCAAACTCAAGGCTTCAAAACGGCAGTCCACAAACCAATGAGTGACGTCACGGTCTTTACCAAAAATAAGCCTAATTAGTAAGAGTCCTTCCCTGGAGATTGTGACTTGAAAAATGCTACGGAAACAGTTTGGAATAGGGATGTAACGATGCATCGTGAATCAATTTTAGCAAATGACTGGTGAAAGAAAGTTGTTATAAGTTATTGTTATTACATTTGAAATGAATCATTTAAATTTGACCATATGGCCCCAAAAATCACCATCACCAAACCCACCAGACTCCATGTAAATAATCAGGACTTTTAGCGTGTATAGAGCCAGACTCCATGTAAATAATCACTACTTTTAGCGTGTATAGAGCCAGACTCCATGTAAATAATCACTACTTTTAGCATGTATAGAGCCAGCATATCTCCACATGTAAATGGGTGAATTAAGGGTTTATTCCAACCAGACCAGAGTGGTGATTGTTGGAACAGTGGAGAGATGAACCAAGACGGCTTTTAATAGTTTCATTTAGTTTTTGCTCACTTTGAATGAAGTGGGTTTTACGATGATAAAAGTCCTGATTATTTACATGGAGTCTGGTGTAGTTTGGTGATGGTGATTTCGGGGCTGTTTGATGTTAAACTAAAAGGATCTTACTCTTTAACTAAAAGCTCTATCTCTGTAGGGATCCTTTCATAATGTTGTCAGACTCTTAGAATAATAATCTGAGTCTGTCAGCGGCAACTTTTACTTTTAAGGTTTGCAATTGTTCGTTAATGTTGCATTGCAGCTTGTTTCGTCTTCATAATACCAGACTGATTTCAAAGACTGTTGTTCCCATCAGTCACTTAGACACAAAATATAGGAAAATAGGGTCCAACTCAACTAACATTACGGGCACAAACTAGATTAATAGAAATAGAACCGACGCCTATTTTTCAGGCAAAATAGAACACGTAAAGATGTTTATATGTCATTTTGACAAAAATACATATTAATAAATGACATGTTGATGTTTGAAAGTCTTGAGGTTTTGACATAAATGCAGATATATAAATCTAAAATAAAAAATTAAAATTATTATATATTTTCAAATGTGTCACCTGTCAATACAGAACCAAATATTCTGGAGCCTATTTTACCGTCAATACTGGCGACGTTGTCTTTGCTGTAATCAGATCAGAATATATTTATGTTTAACATGAAGTACTGTACAGTCCCTCCAGAAAAACGCGGGGTTTTTTTGTGATTGTTGCAGGCAAAAATCCTTGATTATGCGGCACGTTTTCTTAAAAAATGCGATGGAATATGCGGGATATTTATGTAGTTTTATGCGATGAAATTGCGGGAAATTGCAAAAAATGCGGCTTGATGAAAAAGAGAAAAGAGGTGATTCCCCCCCAACACCGTGTTCTCACTAGGAGAAATTACGTCACTTCATAACGTTCCCATGGCAACAGGGGAAAATGGCTGCTCTCGTGTGAAGTAAACGCAACATTTTTCATCTTTCTGCTGAGATATATGTGAATTTTTTGCAACAAAATGCGGGGATTATGAAATCATGCAAGCCCCGCATATTTTGCGCGGAAATCGGCAATTTATGCGGCGAAAGTGCGGCATATTTTAAAAAATGTGGCCCCCGCATAAACATGCAGACTTTGGCTGATTATGCATTGAATTCTGCGATCGCATAATCACCTTTTTCTGGAGGGACTGACTGTATACTGCTGCTTGAGTGCAGTAAATCAGTGTGTACAGACGAGGCAGCAGCAGCAGCAGCAGCAGCAGCAGCAGCAGCAGCAGCAGCAGCAGCGCTGTGTCAGACACATTTCTGGTGTGGAAAGACATAGAAAACGCCACGCCGCCGCCACGCAACAGAAACGCCACGCTCACGCCACGCAGCCAGTCTGTCTTCAGCTTTGAAAGTACCAGCATCAATCCATTTTTACTCTGGGGATCTGATAAATACAGCTCTCCGACAGCGACGTATTTCACGAGAGGGGGAAAGTGCCTCCGTGACTTTGTTATATCATCTGAGGTTCGACCCTTGGGAGGCCGTTAACAGCCCGCCGTCCTTCAACACACGCAGGACTCGGACATACGATCCATCACCGTCGACGGCCCTTCACGGCGGCATACTATCATGTGTTGTCACCAACGAGATGAGTAAAGGAGTTTTATTGTGCCTCCTCAGGGATGAGGACGCAGCAGGATTGATGTTAAATGTTCCTGATCAATACGATAACGCCACGGACTCCACTTCCATCTCTCAGGAGGGGCATTAACCTGCTGCGGTCGGGGCAATGCATCTTTTGAGTAAATCGCCCTGTCACTTGCTCTCTTTAAAGGAACATGCCATTGTCAGGGCTTAAAGTATTCCGGCACCGTGCCGGATCTCCGGCGTGCGGCAGTGAGGAAAAAACAAATATATATATTTGGGAACTTGCATGTGGTTTAATATTTTCGAGTCAATTGATTTCACCTACCAATCTTTGAGGGAGCCGGGTGCTTCTGCAGCGTATGTTGAAGGAAGAGACTGTACGGCAGCAGCGGTGAGAAAGTGCTTGCTAGTCACAAAGCTTCGGTCCGTGCACTCTTTCATACGAGCACGTTACCGACAACAACCGCTACCGCTGCGACTGCGCCTTCACTGACCGACTGTGTTTGTGATACAAGCAATACGTGTGTGCCTGTTAATAGCAAAACACAATTTGTCATTAACGATTGCCACTGTGTAAAAGCTCTCTGAAGCCCAAACTGCCTCGACAAGGTTGTCTGTTTGAACAAAAGGGCCTCGTCCCCGAGTTTAGACTTCTAGCTATATGAAAAGCTAAACAATGGCAAGTTTTTAATAAATGTACACAAAGCAACTAATGTCAACATGAACAAAATCACAAAATTGATGATGACCTGGCTGAAGTAACAACACAACATCTAGGAAGTTTTGTTTTCACGATTCATTGTAGGATTATGATATTATTTCAATATGTAAATCTACACCGACTCCTAATTTAACATATGGTTTACAATTATGACTTTTACTATCGTGTAATGTAAGAAGGAGAATTTCAGGCTCATGATTCTTTTTCACTTTAAGCCCTGCATTGTTTTTTTGAAATAGGAGTTATTCACCGTCTCCCCTAGATTTTAGATAGGTGGGCAAACACATTTTTTGTCTCAGTGCATGCGTTGTCTTAAGGCGCTGACACACCAACCTGATAATTGTCCGTCTGACAGTCTGGCGAGGTCGGTGACTCGAGTCTGGTCGGTGTGTTCTGTGCCGTCGTCAGTCGGAGGAGCCGTCGGCCTTCATTTGGGACGATTTGACTTGTTGAATCGGAAGGCGGGCAGTCAGACTCAACGACCAATCTGATTGGTGGAGTGCTAACCTGGAACTTAGCTTAACTCAGCATTGAGAACGTTGTTTGTGGACCCAGAGTTTACTAAAAAGAAAGAAAGGTTTTAACAACTCACCGTAGCTCTTGTTGTTTCCAGTCTCCGCCGTCTCGGCAGTCAGAACGAGTCGATATCAAAACAAGCAGCAACAGATTTAGTATATCCCTCGTGCTCCGGTGGAGTTAATGTGTAGAGCTCCTGGAGATACTTGGAGCAAAGTCTCATGTTGTGTCGAGTCTTCTTAGTGGTTAAAAATAGATATTTTGAGGCTAGCATAAAAGTGCCCCTAGCTCTCCCATTCAAAAGGTCATCTGACCCAAAAACAAGAACACGGTCAATCTTAAAAGTGGCGCTTCCATCCTAAATATGCTTTTAAACTAAAGTTTGACTCACGTGCATTGACAAAAACAACCTATAGGTTGCATTTTGGCGAGAGTTAATCAAATGTGATTGGTCGATAATAGACCTTTTTTCACAGCAGACATGTGACATGTCATAGTAAGAAAAGCACAGGTGTGTTTATTAACCATTAATGATGGTTTCCACTTAGAGACCCTGGTACTGGTCACGCTGACTCACTGAAATAGCTTACTGGGACACTGTGTGTGTGTGTGTGTGTGTGTGTGTGTGTGTGTGTGTGTGTGTGTGTGTGTGTGTGTGTGTGTGTGTGTGTGTTTTCCTACTATGACAAGTCAAAATGTCTGCTGTGAGAAAGGTCCATGTCTCCCGGACAAGTCTCTCCTGCTGCTGACAGCCATATTGCAGATATATCTGTTTATAGAGATGATTTGTTACCTAACTTCCAGCTTCTTCTTGCTGCGGGCTGATGATTGATGCACCGACACATGAACTTCACCCACTCGCCAGGTGAACAGGTCTGCGAGACCTCGTCTCACTCTCCTCCAGAGAGAGAAAAGCCTGCAAGGTGAGTCGCGCTCAGACTCAAACGGCTGCTGAAGAAAAGTTTAAGAAGAACAAATGTCTGAGGAAACAGAAGGACTCATAATAAAACAGGATGAAAGTCTGGAACCAGGAAATGTTTTACATGAAAATTACTTCAACCAAATGTAATTACGGTTGTTATAGCAAATACAACCCCGACAGGGTGATCAGGAGCCCGACGCAAAGATCGTAGACCGTATATAAAGATGTAGAGATCATAGACCGTATATAAAGATGTAGAGATCATAGACCGTATATAAAGATGTAGAGATCATAGACCGTATATATAGATGTAGAGATCATAGACCGTATATAAAGATGTAGAGATCATAGACCGTATATAAAGATGTAGAGATCATAGACCGTATATAAAGATGTAGAGATCATAGACCGTATATAAAGATGTAGAGATCATAGACCGTATATAAAGATGTAGAGATCATAGACCGTATATAAAGATGTAGAGATCATAGACAGTATATAAAGATGTAGAGATCATAGACCGTATATAAAGATGTAGAGATCATAGACCGTATATAAAGATGTAGAGATCATAGACCGTATATAAAGATGTGGCGATAGACGCTCACCAGATCTGCAGTCATTGCTTGAATTGGAGGACAGAAGTTGCTCCACGTTTCTCCACTTTTTGCCACAGCTGATAAATTATCCGGACTTCTTTGAGCGGATTGATTGATAGCTGTCCTCCGGAGTGAACAGAACTGCGTCCATGGCAACGCTCTGCTTTTGCATGGGAACGGTGTGTTATGCTTAGCAACTGTCTGTTATCAAGAAAATAACAGACCACATTTTACATTAGAATTCAACCAAGCCATGTAATAATGGCCCATAACATAACCCTGGTTATGTACTGTTATCATCATCTAGATCAGATACCGCGCACGAGAGCAGTCCAAAATGTTTCCCCTGACATTTCGATAATCTGATGCTGCATTTTTGAACTCGTGTCACACAGACTGCGTGTATAAAAATAGACAAAGAGGGAGTCCTGCAGAAAACATCATCTGTGTGACAGACCGGAGGCCCGCCGGAGGGTTCCCCACAGCGTTGTGTAAGAAGTGTAAAGACGCAGATTAGAGTCACTGCAGCTCTGAAGGCTGCTGATGTCCCTCGAACTCAGACGGCTTAACAGCAAATAGAAAGTGCCAGAAAAAGGAGAAAGGGAGGGCAGGAAAATATGGGCTTTCTCACGTGGTTCCTTCAGGATGTTATAGCCTGGACAAGCCAGACCCACATCCAGATGTTGGGTCTGATGAACTTGTGTGTGTTGTAGCAGCGCTTTGCCATTGAGAACGAGCTAGCATGCTAACGCTAGCGCTAGCATGCCGTCGTTTCGGCTAGTTACGTAACAAGCCGTGCAGATGTTGACCAGCTCACCCAGAGACTGAAGGCAGGAATCATTCAGAAACCGTATCTCACTCAGAACAACATGGATGGTTATTTTCAAAGTTTATATGTGTATGGAAGCACCAGAGACACAAAATAACACCCCAAATCCCAGAAAATGTGATTTTTTTCATAATATGGGCACTTTAAGAATGACTTCAGTGCCGTTCTTGCCGATTCCAAAGACCGCTGTTCTCCAGCAGCAGCAGCCATCTTCTTTGTTTTCAAGTCGCAGGAAATTCACGCGGAGCCGTCGTAACTCTGCCGTCATCATGCTAAGCCCCGCCCACCGACTGTGATTGGCCTGACTAGCGTTTGGTTTTTCCAGCTCGCAAGCCAACGGAGAGTTGCTAGACGACCCCGGCTGCAGATTACATTTGCGACAAAACCAGGCGGGCCAAAATGTATTGTGGACCTTGTAATTGATTTGCGGGCCGGATCATAATCCGCAAGGGGCCGGATTTGGCCCGCGGGCCTCGAGTTTGACACTTGTGCCGTAAAGGAAGGAAACTTAAAATTGATTATAAAATGCATTGACAATTATTTTGTAATCAAAACTTCAATCAAATTGTGAGTTAATAGAGATTCTCATACCTGAGTCCCACACATCTAACTTCAAAATCTAGCTTCACTTCTGGGCTTTTTATACGATCCCGCCGAGGCAGAGAAAGGTACGTTAAAGCGGCGTCTGCTAGGAAAAGAAAAGAGACGGCGAGACGCAGACAGAGACAGACAGAAGAGGCTGCGGTGTCAGCAGCTCTCCGTCACTGCTAGTTGGAGAAACAGATCTGAGTCCCCCGGGGGGCCAATCTGTCCCTTTCACCTTCCGTCAAGAGTTTCTCCAAAGTGCACAAAACTTTCCACCTCGGCGAGGATGCAACAGAAACCACAGAAAATTTGGCAAGAATGTGTGTTTGTGCCGGTTTAGATACTTATTCTCAGAGTGCCGAAATGACCTTTGATGGAAAATACTGAATAAACCGCAAAAGGTCAGGAATATTTCAAATGACTGCTCACATGTTTTAGACTTCATTCTTTCAATCGCATCAGACTTAAAAACTCTTTCATACATCGATCTATCCTGTTGTTAAACCAGCTGCATTAAATCCAGCAGTGCAATATTAATTCAGGGTCTCCGAGACCTCGTCTGTGTGTATGTTCATGTAAGTTTCTGTTATTCTACATGTATGCTTGGTTTCCTTACTTGGGTGTTTATGTCATTTGTGGTGATATTTCATGTAGGCCTATGTTTTTTTTTTTTTTGTTGGTGTTATTCATCTTTTTTATACGAGCTACCCAGGGATGCAAAAAGAATTGCAGCTGACCGTAAAAATGTATCGTATCGTATTGTATCGTAGGTCAGAGGCAATCGGGAGAGTCGGGACTTTTCCCGGTGGGCCGGTCTGATAATAGTTATACATTGCAAGTTCTTAGCAAAACCATCCGGCGGCCTGGTTTGTGGCCGCAGCCCGAGGCCACAAACCAGGCCGCTGCCTGATGCCGCTGCCCGGGGCCGCTGCCCGATGCCGCTGCCCGATGCCGCTGCCCGATGCCGCTGCCCGGGGCCGCTGCCCGGGGCCGCTGCCCGGGGCCGCTGCCCGATGCCGCTGCCCGATGCCGCTGCCCGATGCCGCTGCCCGGGGCCGCTGCCCGGGGCCGCTGCCCGATGCCGCTGCCCGATGCCGCTGCCCGATGCCGCTGCCCGGGGCCGCTGCCCGGGGCCGCTGCCCGATGCCGCTGCCCGGGGCCGCTGCCCGATGCCGCTGCCCGATGCCGCTGCCCGATGCCGCTGCCCGATGCCGCTGCCCGGGGCCGCTGCCCGATGCCGCTGCCCGATGCCGCTGCCCGATGCCGCTGCCCGATGCCGCTGCCCGATGCCGCTGCCCGGGGCCGCTGCCCGGGGCCGCTGCCCGATGCCGCTGCCCGATGCCGCTGCCCGGGGCCGCTGCCCGGGGCCGCTGCCCGATGCCGCTGCCCGTTGGTCAGACTGTGCAGCCTCTGCTCAACCCGTACGGCGGGCCGCACCAGCCTCTTATTTCAATACAAACACAGGCCAATCAGAACGATCACAACCATGTCTAGGATTTTCAGAAATATAAGGGGATCAGCGAGCGGCCCCTCCCCAAATGGCACATAGCCCGGGTTGGCCTATAAAGCCATCGAACGCCTCGTTTGGAAGTCCATCGGTAACGTTAACAGACAGTGTGAGTCTGATGATGGGAAGACAAAAAAAAAAGAAAAGGTGGCGCTGAGATGGTCAGAGTCAAATGGAAATGTGTTGTTCATCCATTCACCATCCGAACATCCCCCCCCCCCCCAACAAATGACCTGAGCGCTCCGATGTTGCAACGAAACATTAGATGAAGAAGAATATTTAATTAAATGTTTTCGTGGTTTGTTGTTCTGTAGCATATTAATGAGTCTGCGGCTCTTGGCACGATTTCCTAAATCTGACACAAGCTGAGAAGAAGCGTTGCTCCAAACAAAGCCTGACAGCGCGCTGAGAGACGAGCAGTGTGAGGAGGAAATTGGAGCAGAGAAAACACGAGGCCGCGGTGGATATCCTGTGACTGACAGATGAATTTCCTCTCTGAGGCTGGGTGTCAGTGTGGGAGAATCCTCCCGGGCATTGTTCTCTTTATTTTCTCATCTCCACGGACACACCGGACGTGTTGGCCTACATAATTCATATTGAAGCAGTCAAAAGCTCTGCAAGTATGTACATTTGTTTGTATTTGTTTATCTGTGTTTCTATCTAATCTTACTTAGAAGCTGTTAAAGGCAGTGGTGTAGTATAATGATGTGGGTATACTGAACGGTATATATATATATATATATATATATATATATATATATATATATATATATATACAGTCCCTTTCTCCATAAGGATTTAGATTATCAGCCATAATGTCTAATCCATCCCATAATGTCTAAACCATCCGAGGTAGACTGACCACGAGCTACGTTGTTGTTTCTGCTGCTGTAGATGCTGGAAGTCTGTATGAAATCAACCTTTATTTTAAGTAAAACACGTGCCGTTCTTTGTCTTTTCTCAAAGAAAAGCTTAACTCTCTTAACTCGCCAGCAGCAGCAGCCATAAGCCCCGCCCACCGACTCTATACACGATGTGATTGGCCTGACCAGAGTTTGGTTTTTCCAGCTCATAAGCTAACGGAGAGTTCCATGTGTGCAGGCTGCACTGTTCAGACTTCAGACCTACGAATAGTAATGTGCTATTTAATCCTTATATGATCCACGTAATAGTGCGCCAGGACGTGCAGCTCTGACATACAATAATCAGTCCCTCCAGAGTTTTTTTGTGATTGTTGCGGGAAAAAATCCTTGATTATGCGGCACGTGTTCTTAATAAATGCGATGGAATATGCGGGATATTTATGCAATTTTATGCGATGAAATTGCGGGAACTTGCAAAAACTGCAGTTTGATGAAAAAGAGAAAAGAAAGTGATTCCCCCCCAACACCGTGTTCTCACTAGGAGAAATGACATCACTTCATAACGTTCCCATGGCAACAGGGGAAAATGGCTGCTCTTGTGTGAAGTAAACGCAACATTTTTCAACTTCCTGCTGAGATATATGTGACTTTTTTGCAACGAAAATGCGGGGATTATGAAATCACGCAAGCCCCGCATATTTTGCGCGGAAATCGGCAACGGAAATGCGGCGTATTTGAAAAAATGAGGCCCCCTTTGGCTGATTATGCATTGAATTATGCGATCGCATAATCGCATTTTTCTGGAGGGACTGAATAAAGAGTGACAAAGTCAGAGAGGATGAGTCAAACAAACAAACAAACAAACAAACAAACAGGACTTTCACCCAGCAGGAGGCTGCTGTTCATTTTCTGTGTGAAAGCAAAAGTCAATATTGAATTATGCCACATACGTAAGTTACATAACAAACGTACTTATTTGAACCCAAACCACGATGTTTTCCTTAAGCTAAACAAGTAGTTTTGTTGCCTTCACAGTTTCTGCACTACAGGGACTTGTGCAGGTGATGATGACGGCAAAAACCTCGTGCCAACGTCCCAGTTAGAGAGGAAATGCCCTAAACGTATATTCTTTGTCAATCTTTACAATCGTTTCCCAAAAGAACCGAGCACGTCTGCCTCGTTGCACCGTCCACATCTTCTTCTACACTTGACATTTTCAGCAACAACAAGGTTGATGTTATTTCCCAAACAGAGTTTGGGAACGACGACACGTCAGGCAATTATCCTGGGAATGTACTTCTGTTGATTGAGACGTCTGAGGTAACAACTCAGGTGAGAAGTAAAGGCTCATTTTCTCATAGACTTCTATGGAAACAGACTTCTTTTTGGAGCCAGTGGAGTCGCCCCCTGCTGGAAGTTAGAGAGAGTTTAAAGACATACGTTCACTTCTTTTATACAGTCTATGTGGTTTCCATGTTGGCTCCAATTTTTTGAAAAACTGTTTGGACCTTTACAGCTTTTGCAAGCTGCTCTGTAACTAAACATAACCAATCAGAAAAGAGCTCTACAATAAATCACAGTTATCTTCATACAGAACAAACAGATTGTTCTACAGATGCAGGTGAAGCTGAGAAAGGAAATGCCTGCAAAGAAAATAAGCATAAAGAAGAACATAAGTATGTATTTCCTGTTATCTGTAGCTTGCGTATGGCCTTTCTTCTCTGAGAGAGAAAGATGGTAATCCAGACGCTGGCTGGGAAGAATGTTTTTCATAAATCACAGCGACACCTTTAAATGGCCGACGGCCATTATCTCTATAAAACTGTAGAAGGTTTCTTCAGCCTCGGGGCCCTACAGGGACGGCCATGTTGAATCAGAGTGTGTGTGTGTCTGCGTGGAGAGTGTGTGTGTGTGTGTGTGTGTGTGTGCGCTTGTTTTACTATATTTGTGGGGTCCAAAAAACGGAGAAACCAGTATACTTGTGGGGTCCAGCATTTTGGTTTTAGGGTTAGAATGAGGTTATGGTTAAGGTGAGGGTAAGGGTTAAGGTTAGGGTAAGGGGCTAGGGAATGCATGTGTGAGAGAGAGTGTGTGTGTGTGGAGGTGTGTGTGTGTGTGTGTGTGTCTGCGTGGAGGTGTGTGTGTGTGTGTGTGTGTGTGTGTGTGTGTGTGTGTGTGTGTGTGTGTGTGTGTGTGTGTGTGTGTGTGTGTGTGTGTCTGGTTAAATGTCTGCGGTGACGTTAGCTAGCTGTCTGCCGGATGATTGATTCTCGCTCCAGTTCTGTTTTTATTCCACCTCGTAGGAACTCCCTCCGTTCTTGGCTGTATGAAAGCCATCACGTCACATCACACATAACAAGTTCATGTTCTCAATCGCTAGTTTCAAGTCTTCTTCAACACAGCATGATGTTCATTTAGTAAATTATGGTCCCGTTTATTTTAAACCAGACGATAAAGCAGGAGATGCTCTAGGACCTGTCAATCAGGACAGAGGCTTAGCGAACCATGCTAACCATGCTAACACTGTGGACATTAAAAAAGACCTCAGCTTGTTTTTGGCTGTTGTCCATGTTACACTTTGACCCTCTTACTGCGTGTTTTCACTTCAGTTAATTAATTGAGACATTTTGGTCGCCTAAAAATGTCTTGTTCAGCATTCTGCCAACCAAGCTAGCTAGCTAAACCACTAGCGTTAGCCGGTAGCTTCAGGGGAAGCTACCGGCTGCCTGGCTCTGATTGGTGCATCTGAACAGTTAGACACCCGCCTGGCCCTGATTGGTGCATCTGAACAGATAGACACCCGCCTGGCTCTGATTGGTGCATCTGAACAGTTAGACACCCGCCTGGCCCTGATTGGTGCATCTGAACAGTTAGACACCCGCCTGGCCCTGATTGGTGCATCTGAACAGTTAGACACCGCCCCTGGCCCTGATTGGTGCATCTGAACAGTTAGACACCCGCCTGGCCCTGATTGGTGCATCTGAACAGTTAGACACCCGCCTGACTCTGATTGGTGCATCTGAACAGTTAGACACCCGCCTGACTCTGATTGGTGCATCTGAACAGTTAGACACCCGCCTGGCTCTGATTGGTGCATCTGAACAGTTAGACACCGCCCCTGGCCCTGATTGGTGCATCTGAACAGTTAGACACCTGCCTGGCCCTGATTGGTGCATCTGAACAGTTAGACACCGCTCATGGCCCTGATTGGTGCATCTGAACAGTTAGACACCGCTCATGGCCCTGATTGGTGCATCTGAACAGTTAGACACCGCCCCTGGCCCTGATTGGTGCATCTGAACAGTTAGACACCCGCCTGGCCCTGATTGGTGCATCTGAACAGTTAGACACCCGCCTGGCTCTGATTGGTGCATCTGAACAGTTAGACACCCGCCTGGCCCTGATTGGTGCATCTGAACAGTTAGACACCCGCCTGGCCCTGATTGGTTCATCTGATCAGTTAGACACCCACTCTGGCCCTGATTGGTGCATCTGGCCAGTTAGACACCCGCCTGGCCCTGATTGGTGCATCTGAACAGTTAGACACCCGCCTGGCCCTGATTGGTGCATCCGAACAGTTAGACACCGCCCCTGGCCCTGATTGGTGCATCTGAACAGTTAGACACCCGCCTGGCCCTGATTGGTGCATCTGAACAGTTAGACACCGCTCATGGCCCTGATTGGTGCATCTGAACAATTAGACACCCGCCTGGCCCTGATTGGTGCATCTGAACAGTTAGACACCTGCCTGGTCCTGATTGGTGCATCTGAACAGTTAGACACCGCTCATGGCCCTGATTGGTGCATCTGAACAGTTAGACACCCGCCTGGCCCTGATTGGTGCATCTGAACAGTTAGACACCCGCCTGGCCCTGATTGGTGCATCCGAACAGTTAGACACCGCTCATGGCCCTGATTGGTGCATCTGAACAGTTAGACACCGCTCATGGCCCTGATTGGTGCATCTGAACAGTTAGACACCCGCCTGGCTCTGATTGGTGCATCTGAACAGTTAGACACCCGCCTGGCTCTGATTGGTGCATCTGAACAGTTAGACACCCGCCCTGGCCCTGATTGGTGCATTTGAACAGTTAGACACCTGCCTGGTCCTGATTGGTGCATCTGAACAGTTAGACACCCGCCTGGCTCTGATTGGTGCATCTGAACAGGGAGCGGTGGATTTTTGTAAATCTCCCTCCAGGCTGTAGGGGGAGCCAGAGAAATGACCTGTTTCATGTAGTTCTACTGGAACATAGTTTCAGCAGATATATGACAGAAAGGTAGTTTTAGAAGTCTCACCTGCTGCACCTTTAATGTGTTGAATTGAAGATGCAGGACGAATGTGTCTGTATGTGTGAATAAGAAACATTTATCTGCATCACCGTGCAGATTTAGTGTTAGTTTCTCTGTGTCCTGTATCTGCTGTTTACTGTGTCTCGCTTCATCGCCATCCGGGCTCTGACCTTCCGTGATAAATGGAAGTCGGCAGCCTCTTGTCTCAGGGAAGGAGGGCGGCCATCGCTGCTTATCATTCCTCCGCAGCCTCCCCTCGGCCGACACCTGAACAAATTATAAACCCGACATCCTGACCGCCAACCCTAACCTGCCGCATCGCCATTGGTCTCCGTCTCCTTCTGAGGATTATCCGGGGAGATTAACTGCAGTATTGTCCCCGGCTGTGTGCTTTGGCTGAGCTCACAGGTGAGGTCGGCTCTGCGGGTGTGACCGTCTGAATGCTAATGAGGCGGCCGATGTATGACTCACACCAGATGTGTCTGTAAACACACAGACATTTATACCATCTTTATATAGCCTAATAAAAGGTGTATTTCAAACCCTGGGAATTAGATTAATATGAAAAAATGACTAAAAGTTGACCGGACTTTTCCTTCCTACCATAGCAGGAAAACATTATTATTATTATTATGAAAAACATTTGGGTGAAATAAACAGGCAAAAAGGGAAAGCAATACATAAATAAATAAATAATTAAAAAATGAACAGATTAATTAAAAAAAGAAATAATTTAAAAATGTAAAAAAACTAAAATTTAACAATTAAGTTAAAATATAAGAAAATTATGCAAAAAACATGTTATGAAAACATTAATTTTAATATAAATAGAAATGCTAAAATAAATACATTTTAAAATTAATAGAAATTAATAGAAAATGCCAAAAGAAAAACATTTAGAAAAATGTATATTTTCTTTCCTATTTGATTTCCTTTTTGTAAAATAGGGGAATTAATACAAATGTAAATAAATAAAAAAAAAAGGAAATTAAAACAGAAATATCAATATAAGGTGCATCTTATCAATGAATAAATCCCAAATTTTTTTATATTTCTGGTAGCGAGTCATTTATTTTTTTTGGCAGCTTCCGTCTTCCATAAATCAAAGTCATGGCCTCAAAAACTGGATCCTAACGTCATTTTATTAGCGTGTAAACACACACACAGACAACCTCTTCCCTGCTGTGAGTGACACAGATCCTCCGCCCTGTTGATGCCGATACAAACGTTTATTAATTAGCAATGGGAGAGCGTCCGTATCCACACGGAGCCGCTGCATCCGGAATGTCATTAAGACCTTGAGATTACAAACCGAAAATCAATTAAGGTCTGTAATGCGGCGCGGCAGGCGGGAAGCCGCCGCTCGCAGCTTTAAATTGGCTGCTGGAGCCGAGGGGCCGGCTGCTCGGCTCCCCGGCTGATTGTCCCTGGCAGAGGTCACGGGAGCTCTCCAAACATTTAGCACCAGAGCGCTGATTGCTAGTGATCAGCGCTCCGAGGCTGAGCTGCCCTCTGCTGCGCCAGCACTGCTGTCAGGTCTGTTAGAAGCAAACAGCTGGCTGACGTATCATTTCTAGATATAGATATTTATTGTCCTGTGCGGGCATTTTTCTTTCACAGTCTGTTTCATGCAGATGGCAACATGCACGGACAAATAAATCAACAGATAACATAGTCTCTCGTGTGCAGACCTTCCTCCACAGCACTGCAGATGAGGGTCTGGCTATAGTCCACACAGCATTCCTGGATGGGAGGAAAACGTGCTCTGGTTTATTGGCATTTTTTTAAGCCAATTACAATCGTCTTGGGGCGGGGCTAAGCGCCGGACGGAGCCACGGTGCCTCTGCTAAATAGCCTCTGGAAGGAACTTGTTTTGGTGGAACATGTGTACGTTCAAAAGTAGTTTTAGTCATGCAACAGAAAGAGTTTGTTCTCAGGATGGAAACAGATGAAAAAAACAGACCCCACACCCCCACTGACACTGTCTCACTGTCTCTCTTACTTGTTTTCTGTATGTATTATTTTATCTTAAAGATCCCATATTCTGCTCATCTTCAGGTTGATAATTGTATTTTAAGGTTGTACCAGAATATGTTTACATGGTTTAATATATTTTTGTTGTACTGCACATCTCTCTCTCACTGCTGCAGCTCCTCTTTTCACCTTGTGTTCAGGTCTCTGTTTTAGCTACAGAGTGAATCATCTTTCCTTCTGTACTATCTTTGATTCCACTCTGCACATGCTCAGTAGCTCAGATGGTAGATCATGTCAGTTAGCTCCACAGACAGTAAAAGAAAGGTTGTTTCTCCAACTTTGGTCAGTTACAAGGCAGGATTAGCCGGGAGACTTCTTCTAAAGGAGGGCGCACATGGAAGTACTTCTTCTGGAGATTATGGTGAACTTGTGTGTGTTGTAGCAGTGCTTTGCCATTGAGAACGAGCTAGCATGCTAACGCTAGAACTAGCATGCTAACGGTTGTGTTTAGCCCGTCGTTTCGGCTAGTTACGTAACAAGCCGTGCAGATGTTGACCAGCTCACCCAGAGACTGAAAGCAGGAATCATTCAGAAACCGTATCTCACTCAGAACAGCATGGATGGATTATTTTTCCAAGTTTGTATGTGTGTGGAAGCACCAGAGACACAAAATAACACCCCAAATCCCAGAAAAAGTGATTTTTTCATAATATGGACACTTTAAATGTATGTTTGTTTGTATAATAAACCCTTTTCTGATTATGATTCAGCCGTCACCTAGCGGCTGCAGGCCGATTATCACGGCGTTCAGATGTGGAGTTTGTGCTGTGGATGGATAAAGGAGCGTTGAGCCGTCCACACGGCCTCAGGCTCACATGTATCTGCCTCAGCAGGAGCTGCTGCTGCTGCTGCTGCTGCTGCTGCTGCAGCTCTCAGAGCCTGACAGCAGTGACACGGCGAGGGCCGTCTGCTGCAACGTTGACATCTGCTGGCTGCCAAGCTGCAGCACAGGACACCAATCATAATAATAATATACTGTATAATAATATGCACTGTTTTGCATTTTTGCACTTTGTTTGTATTGCCAATATTTCTACACTGTTTCTATCACGTTTCTTAAATGTATTTTATCTTATTTGAGCTGGCCCTCGCTGTCAAAGATGAATTTATTTGTGCTTTTTGCACCCGGCGCAGCACAAAGCCCGACACAAGTGTCTTGAATTTTTGGAAAGATGGAAAATATGGATACAGAACATATTTTTTATTATTATGTATTATCTTGTTTTTTTTGCAGTGTTCTTGGAGCTCAATGGTTGGGCCAATGGATGGATGGATGATGGATGGATGGATGGATGATGGATGGATGGATGGATGGATGGATGGATGGATGAATGGATGGATGGATGATGGATGGATGATGGATGATGGATGATGGATGATGGATGATGGATGATGGATGGATGGATGGATGGATGGATGAATGGATGGATGGATGATGGATGGATGATGGATGATGGATGATGGATGATGGATGATGGATGGATGGATGGATGGATGATGGATGATGGATGATGGATGGATGATGGATGGATGATGGATGATGGATGGATGGATGGATGGATGATGGATGATGGATGGATGGATGATGGATGATGGATGATGGATGGATGGATGGATGGATGATGGATGATGGATGGATGATGGATGGATGATGGATGATGGATGGATGGTTGCCTGTCTCTCTGCCTGTCCATGACTCCGTGCGATGGTGCTTGATGAGGTGAAACGGAGCGAACGATCACATCCTTCAGTCTGAGCGTCGCCTGCAGCGACTGGAAACCATTTTCTCAGTCACATCCAGTTTGGTTTTCCCTCCATCTCTCCCCCACACCCCTCATCCCCCTATCTCTCCACCAGCCTCCCCCTCATCCCTCCATCCCAATGCTCCACCAGCCACCCCCTCATCCCGCCATCTCTCCACCAGCCTCCCCCTCATCCCTCCATCCCTCCACCAGCCTCCCCCTCATCCCTCCATCCCAATGCTCCACCAGCCACCCCCTCATCCCGCCATCTCTCCACCAGCCTCCCCCTCATCCCTCCATCCCAATGCTCCACCAGCCTCCCCCTCATCCCTCCATCCCAATGCTCCACCAGCCACCCCCTCATCCCTCCATCCCTCCACCAGCCTCCCCCTCATCCCTCCATCCCAATGCTCCACCAGCCTCCCCCTCATCCTGCCATCCCTCCACCAGCCTCCCCCTCATCCCTCCATCCCAATGCTCCACCAGCCACCCCCTCATCCCTCCATCCCAATGCTCCACCAGCCACCCCCTCATCCCGCCATCTCTCCACCAGCCTCCCCCTCATCCTGCCATCTCTCCACCAGCCTCCCCCTCATCCCTCCATCCCAATGCTCCACCAGCCACCCCCTCATCCCGCCATCTCTCCACCAGCCTCCCCCTCATCCTGCCATCCCTCCACCAGCCTCCCCCTCATCCCTCCATCCCAATGCTCCACCAGCCACCCATTTGGTTCTTTATTTGTTGGTATTTAAAAAAAATCTATTTTGAAGGTCCGTTCGCTGTCCAGAAGTACAAATTCTGACTTTGTATAAAAATGACTCCTTTATATAAAAGCTTTGATGTCCTCTTTAGCTTTCTCTAAATTCGGTGCATCCCTGTTTAGATATGAGGCGGAAAACGCTCCTGTGGGTCGTGTATCTGATGAGCTCATGTATTCCATTGAGATGGGTGAATGAATGAATATGAACGGTCCCTATCAAATAAACCAATAAAATAAATAAAAATAAATGATAAGGCTAAAGGTACATGCTATGCATTAAGGTTATATTCTAAACTCAAATGTGCACCACTCCATCAAGGTACCACAGTCGGATTAGAGGGGGGTGGGGGGGGCAAACAACCTTCATCGTCGTACGGTTTTGGAGGACATGTTGAGAACACCTTCTCCTTCCTTTTCTACATATTAAAGCCGTGACATTTATTTAACTTTGACACAAATAAAGAGATCCAGGAGCAGTTCTGTCTCAGTCTATCCCCGGCTCCTCTGACAGTCGGTTCATTTTGTAAATCTTCTTTTTTTCCTCTCACTACATTTAGATGGGGGGGGGGGGAGGGGGGGATTTATTTATAATCCATCTTCCAGTTATATTCCCAGTCATACAGCATGCAGAGGTGTCAAATCTCTGCTGCCTGTGATTAAGCTCATCGTTATTCTCTTCCATATTTGGGTCACATAGTCCCTGTGTACTCTCTTCATTTGCATAATCACAGAATACCATAACGTCTGTCCTCCACTGCTCACAGATATATTTTAGTAGTGCGTATTTGCGAGGAGCAGACAGCAGCAGACTTGGACTGAAGTCATTTGTGTGCAGTGTTTATCACACATACGTACAGTGAGCCGTTGAGAGGCGAACTCGCTCTCCATCAGGTGGACCAACATGGGAGCTTATTTCGTAAAAAACAAAAAATATGTACTATAGTCAACAGGGAGAGTCAAATAATAGTTTGATCCAGTTTGAATTGAGCCATGAACTACACATATGGGGCCCTATTTTAACGATGTAAGTGCACGGCGTGAAGCGCCTGGCGCAGGTGCGTTTAGGGCGTGTCCAAATCCACTTTTGCTAGATTGACCGCAGAAAAAAGGTTGCTAGCTAGATTAGCTCTTAGGGGAGGTGTGTTCAGGTGCATTCTGGGCGTGCTGGTCTTACAGGGAGGTGTGTTCAGGTGCATTCTGGGCGTGCTGGTCTTACAGGGAGGTGTGTTCAGGTGCATTCTGGGCGTGCTGGTCTTACAGGGAGGTGTGTTCAGGTGCATTCTGGGCGTGCTGGTCTTACAGGGAGGTGTGTTCAGGTGCATTCTGGGCGTGCTGGTCTTACAGGGAGGTGTGTTCAGGTGCATTCTGGGCGTGCTGGTCTTACAGGGAGGTGTGTTCAGGTGCATTCTGGGCGTGCTGGTCTTACAGGGAGGTGTGTTCAGGTGCATTCTGGGCGTGCTGGTCTTACAGGGAGGTGTGTTCAGGTGCATTCTGGGCGTGCTGGTCTTACAGGGAGGTGTGTTCAGGTGCATTCTGGGCGTATTGCTATCTTGAGGCAGCAGGAAGTGATGGCACCATTGACCAACAAAAACCTGGTCTAAAGTCAATAACGCAGCATTTCATTGTTATTTTAACAGCACATCAGTAAAATGCTCCGAGGCTCGTGCACAGCACGTGCACACTATGCTTGTTACACACACAGGGACGCACAGCAGCACACACACATGCAGAAGATTACTAATAAACATATTAGGGTGTAAATCCTCCATCATAACAGCAATGCTCCAAGGTCCAAACGCGCCTGGCTTTTAAAGGGAATGGGAGATGATCTCTGATTGGTTGATTGAATGTTACGCCCAAAACACACCTCTGATTAATGAAGACACTAAGAACAACCCTTTAGAACCAGGCGCCCGGCACACGCACACTTTTATCAGCCGTCAAACTAGCAAAAATGGATTTGGACACGCCCTAAACGCACCTGCGCTTTCAAGATAAGAATGTCGCCTTTTTGTCGTAGTATGACTTAGTTTTGGGTAAAACTGCTCACTGAACATATCTCGTCTTGTACAATATACTGTGCGTCTACTCGCTTGTTGCTCGGCTTGGTCGCTAACTAGCTAGCTTAGCTCTGTTCCACAACGCGTGTAAACCAGCTAATCTGATTCTCCGCTAGCCACATTTTTTTTGTAACTAACTTTAATTTCAGCTCCCTCCCGTGGTTTGTTTCGCACCGTTTCGTTCATCTTCTCCGTTACGGCGTTGCTCGTATTTGATTTCACGCACGCTACGCACGTAGCCAACGGTTAATATACCCGTAAGCGGTTATAGAGACCCAGTTATATCCCTATCAGCTCTGAAGAAAAGCTTAATTGCCCCTCTGACATGTATAGTGTTTGTTTTTCCCTCTGATTTCAGCGTTTTAATTCTGGTTCCTTCCGTCTCGTGTAGCTCCCTCTTTGTTTGGGTCGTCACTTTCCCGCCGCTGGCTCCGGGGCAAAACACACAATGTCCGTGTCTCAAACCGCCTACTTGGGTCAGTCCACTGCTAATGTACACTGACCACTTCCTGCCGTAGCGCCCGCTGTCGATGGTTAGTATCGTCCCAAACGGAACACGGATGTTAAAGCACTTACAGGAAATGACAAGCGGTCGGCTCGGCTCGCCGCCTCTCAAAATCTGATGAAGATCTTCTAAACTGACCTTTGTTGATCTGAGATGAAGACAGATTCAGCAACTGCACGACGGCCTGTTTCTCCTTAAAATGTTTTCAGAAACACGTCACGGTGAAATATTTTAGTAAAATTTGAGATCGTATTCCAAACGAGCCGCCGTCTGGCCGCCGTTAAGCTCGGATGTGAAATCCGCGAGAGCTAGTACGCACGTGACGCGTTCGTCCAATCAGCTGCCGGTCGACGTCCCTGGTCTCGCCCCCTTTCCTCTTTGCAGTCAAGATGGCGCAGGTTTAGTGCGAGTAGCGTCCATCGTTCCACACTGAACTTTTTGACTTGTTTTAGGGGCTCATCCGGGTACTTTCAGTGCGTTACCTCCACTATATACTTAAAACTACGTGTGTGAAGTGTGCAAGTAGGCGGTTTGAGACACAGCCATAGACTCTTTCTTTGTAATTTCTCCCCACGGAGTTTGTGACGGCTTTGCATATCAATGTGTTTGTCAGTAAAATAATCCTCTCCTCCAGGACTTCGCTTTGACTCCAACAGCCTCGGAGGGAGCCGTCAGAAACAGGAAACTCTTCGGATATGAGTTGGACAGCGCAGCATACCACTGACTACTATATTATACACAGTATATATAGAATAGAATAGAATAGAATATACTTTATTGTCCCCTAGGGGAACTTTGTCATGAACTCAAGAGTGCGTAGTGCATAGTAGTAGCTGCCATTACAGACAATATAACAAATAACAGCTAACAAAAAAAACACGTACACACATAAATAAATACAAATAAAATAAAATGCAGAACACCAAGTTATTGCAGACTTCTCAGGCCTATCTATTACAAATCATGCAATCTATTTAAAATGTTGATAGGGACTGGTACGAAGGAGTATTTAAAACGGTTCAGTTTAGTTTTAGGGATTCTGTACCTTCTTATATAGATTATATATATATATATATATATATATATATATATATATATATATATATATATATATATAGATTAATTACATGGAACAGGATTCTTTATTTCCTTCAAACTCATCCCATCTGATGGGATGAGTTTCATCCCATCAGATGGATCATCGTCACCTGAAGACACGTGACGATGATCCAGTTTCCAACATGATATCACGTCTAAAATCAACATTTAGGATCCAGTCAGCTGCTGCAGAGCTGTCACTGTGTCCAGCAGATGTCAGGATTCCACAACTTTACAGCAGCCAGATGACGAAGATGAGAAGCAGCCAGGTGACCTCTGATGAGAAGCAGCCAGATGACGAAGATGAGTAGCAGCCAGATGATGAAGATGAGTAGCAGCCAGATGATGAAGATGAGTAGCAGCCAGATGACGAAGATGAGAAGCAGCCAGGTGTAAATGGACTGTATTTAACGACTGCTCAAAGCGCTTTAACATAGTACAGGAACCATTCACTCACATTCACACGCTGTGGCTGTACAAGGTGCCACCTGCTCATCAGATAAACACTCACACACTTACACTCCGATGCATCGGGGGAAACTCAGGGTTCAGTGTCACTTCATGACGAACCACCAACCTTCCAATTGACAGGCAACCGCTCTACTACTGAGCCACAGCCACCCCAGATGACCTCTGATGAGAAGCAGGTGACCTCTGATGAGAAGCAGTCAGGTGACCTCTGATGAGAAGCAGTCAGGTGACCTCTGATGAGAAGCAGTCAGGTGACCTCTGATGAGAAGCAGTCAGGTGACCTCTGATGAGAAGCAGTCAGGTGACCTCTGATGAGAAGCAGTCAGGTGACCTCTGATGAGAAGGATTTCTGACAGGAAACACCAAACGCTTTATTTTATTCTCTGACTTTGTGAGATTTCATCTTAAAATAAATCCAAGTCTCCTCTGAGACTCTCTGCCATGTTTACACTGCGACTGGCTCCTGTTCATATTTCCATTTACTATGCCATATGGTTTTTATCTTGTGGCAAGGGCGTAACTTTGGGTTCAACATTAGCGGGTGGGGGGGGGGGGGGGGGGGGGATGAAAATAAAAATTTTGAGCATATGAAACATTTTATTTCCCGCATTCTGGTGAATTTTTCTGCAACAGTTCTTTTTGCCTTTCCTGCATCAAGTTATGGTGCAAATGTCTTTATTTATGTAAAGGAAATAATAATAATAATAATAATAATAATAATAATAATAATAATAATAATAATAATAATAATGCACTGGCCAGGGGGGAGTTTGGGAAGTTTTGTGTGTGTTTGGCTTGGAAACATAGCCTTTATTTGTAAGTTTTTTGTGGCTTTTTTGAGTTTTTTTTTTTGAATTTGTGCCCTTATCAAATCACAGAAGACTGATTTTAATCAACCCTGGTGTCGTCCTCCCGTCAAAACTGGAAATTAACATTTGTTTCACATTTTTCGATGTTTTTTCCAACATTTTTGACTGGTTTTATTTTTGCGTTTTTGTCGCTTTTTTCACAGCTTTATTCTGCTGTTTTCGAGGCTTTCAGCCTTTATAGTCGCTGTTTTCAATGTTTTTTTGGCGCTTTTGTCACTTTTATGTCATTTCAGTCGACATTCTTTGACGTTTTTTTAAACATTGTAATTGCGAGGAGCGCTGCGTTGAACCATCTGTGTTATTTTTGGGCATTTTTATTGAAATAAACTCATATTTCTGATTATAGAGGACTTTGAAAAGAGATCAGACTTGACCCGCAGACAACAGGAGGGTTAAAGAAGTATAATAGGTATAAATAACATAATAAGTATATCAATATAAAAAAAGTATAGCCTATATCTCCCCCTTGTTAAATATAGGGTGATATCAGGTAAAATGGGCCATTTAAGTTTTGTCTGTTGTCTGTAAACTGTTGTCATAACTGTACTTGACAAGTAACAGGTGATTGGATTGGTTCATGGTTGCTATGGTGGGCCGAGCAATAATTCAAATCAAGACAAGCTGCATGCTGTATTAGCAACTGTGTTTGTGATGATAAATGACTATTTCCCTTTGCAGTTTGACTGGCCCATTTTACCTGAAACTGCTCATGCAAAACATGTTGGCAGAGCTGATGTTTCAAGAACTGTAGGGCCTAAAAAATTATATTTTATTACATAATTTCAACACAAAATTATCAAAAACAGTCATTATTAATCATAAAAACACATGGAAAAGGCATATATGGTATTGTATTATTGTCCCAAACGATTTACCAAAAAGTGGCCCAATTTAGCTGATATAACCCTACACTAACTTTTACTGTGAGTACATTTTAAATGAGCTACTTTTTACTTGAGTAGATTTTTCTACACTTGTACCTAAGTAAAAGTTAATCTAAGTAGTAGTACTTTCACTTAAGTATAATATTTGTGTACTCTTGAGTACTTCTTATTGTGAAAAATAAACAACTGATTTTGTCATTCGGCGCTTTCAACTGAGCATGCGCAGTGAGCCTTGCCAGCCGGCGGTTGTTTGAGGAAGTTTGTTTCTTTTCCTTCTACCTGTCGCTGCGAAGGATTCCTTCACGTGAGCGTATCTACGGTAACAGGTGAGTGTCCGACCGCCTCGTGCTGCTCCGGATCTTGTTGTAACCTTTGTCAGACATCATACGAAGCGTCTTAACGTTTAGAAATGACGTTTAACCGTCCGTTTCCCGCGTGCGTCGCAGCCAGGTGAATGAGTCGGCGCAGGTGCGTTCACTGTCCTGCAGTGTGTCTGTGTGTTATTGTTAGTCGATGTTAAACTGCACCGTGTCGCGTTATGTTGTCTTTAGACTCTGTTTTCACTTAGGTCTGTTCTCTTCTGTTGTCTTTACCTTTTCTAATATAGGCCCATACTGTCTAAAAAGTCGCTAATTAGCGTTAATTATCATCAGCACGGTGAAGAAATACTCGGTTCCTTCATTGACAGTGTAGAATGGAAGTACTCATGATGCAGAAAGTAACTTTTACTCAAGTACTGGGCTTGGAGGCACTTTCAAGCCTTCCTTCCTTCTGTTGGTTAAATGTAGGCTAGTGTCTTCAACATGTGTGTATTTTACAAATCTTAATAATAGATTGTGTGCTATTAGTAAGGGTGCTCCGATCAGGATTTTTGGGGCCGATCACCGATTGCTGGAAGACGTATCGGCCGATATCGATCACCGATCACTTTTATGAACTGAAAATTACGCCATTACGTAACAGTCACACATGTTCAGAGAATGTATCAGGAACTGTTTGGCTTTCTGTCCTTTCAATCACTGCAGACATTTCTTCAGCACACACACACACACACACACACACACCGTCACACACACACACACACACACACACAGACACACACACAGTCAGTCACACACACACACAGACACACACAGTCAGTCACACACACACACAGACACACACAGTCAGTCACACACACACACACAGACACACACACACACACACAGTCAGTCACACACACACACACAGACACACACACACACACAGTCAGTCACACACACACACACACACACACACACACGGGGAAACAGCTGTTTGAGCGGTGCCGGAGCTGCTAGCTACATGACTCCGCTCTGCCTTAGCGTTAGCTAACTTTGAAAACTCCTCATCCTCCTTTCTGTGACTAATGCTGCGTTCCAGGTGACCCGTAACTCGTGTTTTCACGACCTTCTACCCGTGAAAGCGCCCTGGAACGGCGGTCCAACCCGTAACTCACTACTGGTGAACTCGTACCAGATCGTTGTTCTCCCAGTTAGTTTTTGACGTCACACACACATAAAAAACAATGGCGCCCCCTGTTGATGCTGTACAGACTAACGGTGAAATAGAAATAAATAGACATAAATATGCAACGTAAAGTAATTCCGCACATTGTAATCAAAACAATACACACACAAGTGTGTACTACTACAGGTTATGTTTATTAAAAAGCCCAATATATGTCGCAGACTAGAAATCGCTAGTATCAGCTAGCACTAGCTAACGTCAACGTTAGGTAGCCGCTAGCTAACGTCAGCGTAGCCGCTAGCTAACGTCAACGTCAGTGTAGCCAGTAGCTAACATCAACGTTAGGTAGCCGCTAGCTAACGTTAGCGTAGCCACTAGCTAACGTCAACGTCAGTGTAGCCAGTAGCTAACATCAACGTTAGGTAGCCGCTAGCTAACGTTAGCGTAGCCACTAGCTAACGTCAACGTCAGTGTAGCCAGTAGCTAACATCAACGTTAGGTAGCCGCTAGCTAACGTTAGCGTAGCCACTAGCTAACGTCAACGTCAGTGTAGCCAGTAGTAGGGCTGCACGATTAACCTTTATCGCATCGATATTGAGGTTTTAACTCCCGCAATAACCTAACCTCAGGAGTCTGAGGTTTTTTCCCCCGCCTCTGACATTTGAGTGACAAACCTATTAGCCAATCAAAATGGTCGAATCTCGCGTTCCTGGCTTGCTGGCCAATTAGAAATGGCAATGGAAAAACAAGGTTGTATGCAGTGCATCGGCTTTCTGTCAGCAGAAAAGCAGCTAACACACAACGTTTACCCATAGACAGTATATAAAAGCGTTTACCTCGAATTGTGCCAGAAAAAGCTTGTAACTGCGCAGAAATGGCCGAAGGCACTTCTTCGGTGACGGGAGAGGAAGCGGGGGAGCACTTGGTTAACAGGAAGGGTGGTACTTCAGCTGTTTGGACTTATTTTGGATTCACGAAGAACGACGTGGAGCAAAAGAGTGCTAAATGTAAAATATGTCGACGTGCCGTCATTTATTTTAAAATGTGTGCACTGTGCAATATAACAGTTTCATGTTCAGTAAATGGCAGTGGACTACAGAATTATTTTGTTTTTGTAATTGTAAATCTAAATCTAATAAGAATTCATTTTCTATTTTTCAGTGTTTAAGATTGTTAAATTTAAAAATAAATGACCAAGTGGTTAAGTTCATTTCCATTATGTCTTATTCTTTGGTATTTAGGTTCAGGTATTTAATAATCACGAAGCATCAAACAATCTCATTACCTCAATAACTATGTATGTAGTTTATTTAACCCTCTGTGTCGTAAAAGTAACAACATATTTTATTCATAATTTTAGGTTTTATGCACTTAAAAGTATTGAACGCAAAAATCGAAAATCGCATCGCAATCGCAATATTTGTCAGAAAAACCGCAATTAGGTTTTTTCTCAAAATCGTGCAGCCCTAGCCAGTAGCTAACATCAACGTTAGGTAGCCGCTAGCTAACTTTAGCGTAGCCACTAGCTAACGTCAACGTCAGTGTAGCCACTAGCTAACGTTAACGTTAGGTAGCCCAACCTGAACCCTGGAACGCTACCAAGTCGTGAGTCGTGGCTTGAAGTCGTAACTTACGGGCTAAAAATTGTGTCTGGAACGCAGCATTACCTTCAAATGTCTGATGAGGTTGGTGGTGTTGAAACGTCTTTGGAGCTTTCCGCCTCGTGGTATTTCCTCGGTACACACGTTGCTAATCGCTAGTGTTTTGTCTTTTTCCCAGATAGCAATGAGTCGGCGGACCACCAGCGGTGCTCCAGAGGCAGTAGAAGCGTCAGAATGATGAAATCACAAACACGTTTGCCGGAGCACCACCGGTGGCAGACGCTTTTTAAAAGCAGTCCGTCTTCCTACCGTCTTCGTTCCGCGGCCGGCCGCGGGCCAACTGCTGTTCTGCCGCCGTTCAGACACCTTGTAGAACTGCCAGACCGCTGAATGTAGGGACGCCGCCATTTTGAAAATGTTCTCAGGAGTAGTGGCTCTTAATACATCCGTGGTAGTGCGTCATCTGATCGGCCTTTATGGAGATCAAACTATTTAAAGCCATTATCGGCCGATACCGATCGGGGACCGATCGATCGGAGCACCTTTACCTATTTATGTTCCATAACGTCATCTTTCAGACTATAGGGGAAAGAAAACATTTTATTTTGCTACACGTTGTCTATTAATGTCTGTAGATTTCTCCGAAATTCACCAAATGTTAGGTTAGCTTAGATAATGCCGAGTTTGCATATTTGAAAAAAAAAACATTTAAGAATTAAGAACATTTCCTTTTTCCCTCTCTTGTTTCCTCCCCTCTTGTTTCCTCTACTCTTGTTTCCTCCCTCTCTTGTTTCCTCTCCTTTTGTTTCATCTTGTTTCCTCCCTATCTTGTTTCCTCTCCTCTTGTTTCCTCCCCTCTTGTTTCCTCCCTCTCTTGTTTCCTCTCCTCTTGTTTCCTCCCTCTCTTTCCTCTCCTCTTGTTTCCTCCCTCTCTTGTTTCCTCCCTCTCTTGTTTCCTCCTCTCCTTGTTTCCTCTCCTTTTGTTTCATCTTGTTTCCTCCCTATCTTGTTTGCTCTCCTTTTGTTTCATGTTGTTTCCTCTCCTCTTGTTTCCTCCCTATCTTGTTTCCTCCCCTCTTGTTTCCTCTCCTCTTGTTTTATCTTGTTTCCTCCCTATCTTGTTTCCTCTCCTCTTGTTTCCTCTCCTCTTGTTTCATCTTGTTTCCTCCCTATCTTGTTTCCCTCCCTATCTTGTTTCCTCTCCTCTTGTTTCCTCCCTCTCTTGTTTCCTCTCCTCTTGTTTCCTCCCTATCTTGTTTCCTTTCCTCTTGTTTCCTCTCCTCTTGTTTCCTCCCTATCTTGTTTCCTTTCCTCTTGTTTCCTCTCCTCTTGTTTCTTCCCTCTCTTGATGAACTTCATGAACAGACTTCGAAACTCCGAAATGAGCTCAACATCAGATCTGGAGCAGCTGGCAGAAATAGGTGAGTTAAATAAGTAATAGTGATGATAAAATGTATTTTCTGTATACAGGTATATATTTGGTGCAGCATGAAAACATCATCAGTGACTCAAACACTACGTGCAAATCAAACGTGGGAAAAAAGTGACAAAAACTTTGAAAAAGTGATTAAAAAAAGTCTGAAAATGTGTCAGAAATATCCCAAAAAACTGTAAACCTGTTTTAATTTTATATATTTATATAATAAATGAGAGACTTTGAACATAATCTCCAGTAACAGAGAGTCAGATAGTGATGTGGGCGGGACATTAAGTCATTATATCCACATTATTGGTGATTACCAAAAACTCTCTGTGTTAATATTTTGTGAGAGCACCAACAGTCAACCCTACAACATCGACATGGATGTATTTGGTCAAAAATATCGTGATATTTCATTTTCAATATATCGCCCAGCTCCATATAAAACCACCATATTAAAAAAAATTGCTTGTTTTAACTGTAAGGTGACCTTGAGTGCTATGAAAGGCGGCCATAAATAAAATTTATTATTATTATTATTATTATTATTATGATTACATGTTCATTCTTTTTAAAGCACACCCCTAAGATGAAATAGATTAGACTTTGAACTGAAGAGTTTCTGTTGTTTCACAGTATCTCACTTTATATTCTCTCCTCTTTCACTCTGAGTGAAGTTTGGCTGCAGAGAGTTTTTCTGCTGCCCGTCTGAACTAAATTGGGCCTTTTGTCCCGTCAGTCCGGGCAGATCATTTCCTCTCTGTTATCAGCGTGTTTACAAAAAAATAAAAAACTCCCCTCGGTGCTGCAGAATAAACATCCACAGCAGAGCACGGATCCGCATGGCTGCCCCCCCCCCCCCCCCCCGGCCTCTGGCTAATCTGCGATTACAGGAACAGTTAGAGCGAGCAGATAAGGTCATCATTTAGAAAATGGTAGGCGGTGTACAGCGGGGATTTGTCTCCTTTCCTCCAGAGTCATAATGTTTTTAAAAAACGTGATATTTTACCAAAACTACTCGCCCCTGTATTCTCTCTGTATATACTGTACGTATTAGGTATTTGTTCTTCTACACGTAGACCGGACGAGGCGACCATCGGCAGAAAAGGCATTTGGACTCATCAGTCGGCTCCCTGAGTTGGTCGAAACACGGCAGAGAACTCGGCGAGGAGACGAGACGTAATGCGTCTCCGTAACAGCAGGCGGCGCTAATCTGGATTGTCGGCCAAAAATATGAAAACCGGCGGCTGATTGGACGAACGCGTCACGTGGGTCTGGCTGCTGCTTCCGGATTTTGGAGTTTTCAAACGGCCATTAATGGCGAGTCGTTCAGAATACGATCTCATATTCTACTAAAATAGTAAAAAACATTTTAAGGAGAAATAGGCCGTGCAGTTGCTGCTCAAAAGCACAAGTCTTCCTGCTCAAAAGCACGAGTCTTCCAGTTCAAAAACACGAGTCTTCCTGCTCAAAAGCACGAGTCTTCCAGTTCAAAAGCACGAGTCTTCCAGTTCAAAAGCACGAGTCTTCCAGTTAAAAAGCACGAGTCTTCCTGCTCAAAAGCACGAGTCTTCCAGTTAAAAAGCACGAGTCTTCCTGCTCAAAAGCACGAGTCTTCCAGTTAAAAAGCACGAGTCTTCCTGCTCAAAACACGAGTCTTCCAGTTAAAAAGCACGAGTCTTCCTGCTCAAAAACACGAGTCTTCCTGCTCAAAAACACGAGTCTTCCAGTTAAAAAGCACGAGTCTTCCTGTTCAAAAGCACGAGTCTTCCAGTTAAAAAGCACGAGTCTTCCTGCTCAAAAACACGAGTCTTCCAGTTAAAAAGCACGAGTCTTCCTGCTCAAAAACACGAGTCTTCCTGCTCAAAAACACGAGTCTTCCAGTTAAAAAGCACGAGTCTTCCTGCTCAAAAGCACGAGTCTTCCAGTTAAAAAGCACGAGTCTTCCTGCTCAAAAACACGAGTCTTCCTGCTCAAAAGCACGAGTCTTCCAGTTAAAAAGCACGAGTCTTCCTGCTCAAAAGCACGAGTCTTCCTGCTCAAAAACACGAGTCTTCCAGTTAAAAAGCACGAGTCTTCCTGCTCAAAACACGAGTCTTCCAGTTAAAAAGCACGAGTCTTCCTGCTCAAAAGCACGAGTCTTCCAGTTAAAAAGCACGAGTCTTCCTGCTCAAAAACACGAGTCTTCCTGCTCAAAAACACGAGTCTTCCAGTTAAAAAGCATGAGTCTTCCAGTTAAAAAACACGAGTCTTCCTGCTCAAAAACATCTTCTTTTCCCCTTTTGATTTGTTCCAGAACTAGAGAAGGAGGAAGAGGAGGATGAGGAGGATCAGACGTGTGTCACAGACGCTCCATCACTTCCTCCCAGCAGCACACTCGGACCTGACGCTTCTCACCCGTATTATGACGTGGCTCGACACGGCATCATCCAGGTCTCCGGTCAGTATTTGAAGAAGACGTCAGACTTTATTAATTTGTTCATTTTAATATGTAAAGCGCCCATATTCTGCTCATTTTCAGGTTCAGAACTGTATTTTAGATGTTGTACCAGAATAGATTTACATGGTTTAATTGTCAGAAAACTCAATATTTTTGTTGTACTGCACATTGCTGCAGCTCCTCTTTTCACCCTGTGTGTTGAGCTCTCTGTTGTAGCTACAGAGTGAGACATCTCACCTCTTTACCATCTTTGTAGTGAGTCCCACATGCTCAGTAGCTCGGTGAGATCACATCAGCTAGCTGTTTGTTTCTCTAACTTCAAGTCAGGATCAGCAGGGAGACTTCTTCTAAACAGGGAACACTTCCACCTTAGAGTGGAATACCTGCAGAACAGGGACAGGAAGTAGTTCTTCTGGAGATTATGGTGGACTAGTGTGTGTTGTAGCAGCGTTTTGCCGTTGAGAACGTGATAGCGTGCTAGAAAGGTGTAACAAAACATGACCAGATTTCCCTAATGTAAGTTATTTGTAGTTATTTATGAGTCCTCACTAAAATAATATGACGATGCAGTTTAAACATGAACTTGTTTGTTTTATTGTCACAACAGAACATCAAAATATATTAAAGTTCTGATAAATAAAATGTATAAAAATACAAACTTAAGATCTGAAACTTAAAGGGTTAAACACGAGTGTTTCCAGCAGAGGTGTGTGTGTGTGTGTGTGTGTGTGTGTGGGGGGGGGGATGTTTACTGACTGTTCCTCATAGTGTGGCAGGTAAAGACATATTCTGCTGCCAGCCTGCAGCTCTCTGGGTGTTCTCCCAGCAGGATCGGCATTTTATTTATGTTGGTCATGTGGTCAAATGTCGGGTGTTTGAGTTTGAATTTGGGGAAATATTTAGTTCTGACTGGCTGCAGTTCTGAGCATTCAGTCAGGAAGTGCAGCTCTGTCTCGACTTCGTCTCTCTTGCACAGCTGGCAGAAGCGCTCCTCTTTGGGGAGCCATGATTGTTTGTACCGGCCAGTCTCGATGGCCAGACTGTGCTCGCTGAGTCTGAACTTCGTCAGTGTTTTCCTGAGTCTCACGTCACTCACTGAGCTCAGGTAGCTCGCAACCGTGTACTCTCGATTTAGGGCCGAATAGCATTCCAGTTTGTGTTGGTTTTGAATGGTGTTTGTCCAATGGCTGATGTATTTGTCTTGTTCTTTGCGGATAATGTGTGCAGGCCGAGTGTGTGCTGAGGTGTGCTGATCTCTGCAGGAGAGAGCTCAGTCAGTCTCAGCACCAGCTGGCTCAGGGGATTCCTGTCTCTCTCTCTCTCTCTCTCTCTCTCTGTCT
>CM042447.1:1493782-1537385 GCA_023631565.1 Gymnocephalus cernua | reverse complement strand
TCTCTCTCTCTCTCTGTCTCTCTCTCTCTCTCTCTCTCTCTCTCTCTCTCTGTCTCTCTCTCTGTCTCTCTCTCTGTCTCTCTCTCTCTCTCTCTACTAATCAGCACCTCTACACCTCGTGTGTTTCCTCTGCAGGTGATGACCGGTACGGCAGGAAGTTGATCATCTTCAGCAGCTGCTGTTTGCCGCCGTCACACCAGCTGAACCACCGCCGCCTGCTGGAGTACGTCCACAGTGACGCTCTATTCATTTATGTTATTTTTTTTTTTTTTTTTTGTATATGTTGTTCCTCCTTTTTTTGTAACTAATTCATGTAAATATCCGTCCCCTTCCTCTGTCTCTGTGTTGGCGTTCTAACCTCCGGCTGATGTGTGAGGACTCTGGTTAACTGCTCCTCAGATCTCTGCAGGGTAAATCCAGACAGCTAGCTAGACTATCTGTCCAATCTGAGTTCTCTGTTGCACGACTAAAAAAACAACCTTTGAACGAGCATAGGGTTGGGTACCGAAACCCGGTTCCACTTAAAGCGTAGCTCTCGCCAAAATGCATCCTAGGGTGTTTCTGTGAATGTACGTGAGTCAAACTTTATTTTAAAAGCATATTTAGGACGAAAGCTCCATTTTTAAGATTGACCGTATTCTTGTTTTTGGGTAAAATGGTCTTTTGAATGGGAGAGCTAGGGGCACTTTTATGCTAGCCTCAAAATATCTATTTTTAACCACTAAGAAGACTCGACACAACATGAGACTTTGCTCCGAGTATCTCCAGGAGCTCTACACATTAACTCAGCATTGAGAATGTTGTTTTTTGTCGTCTTTTTGTCGCCTTTGGGTTGGGTGGGTTTAAGAAAAGAGCCTAGGATGCATTTTGGCGAGAGTTACGTTTTAACGTGTCGACTGAAATATTTTCCCTCTGTCGCTCCGAAACGGACGTAAAGATATCCCACTTTCTCTGTAGTCTACCGTTAGCTAGCTACCGTAAATGTAGGCTACTTTTAAAATGCCATATTTTCCCTCTGGGCTCACCAAAACGGACCTAAAAGCACATTAACCATTCACTGCACGTGATCGCTAGTACACATATTAGCGTCACTGTTTCAAAATATCTGTTCAAATACGAATATAAATGATCTTTTAACGTTTTAAGTTAATTTAATGGTGTAAAATTAAAGTGTAACTTCTTACCTTTCTACCGGTATGTAGTTTTAACTGTTTACTTTACGTTTTATTTTACAAGAGCCGGCTAAAGTAGCTACGCTATCACCGGTGAATTAGCCGCGAGCTAGCTACCCTCGGCCATAACCGGACACCGCTATCTCCTCGCTGTTAACGCTGGCCGTTGCTGTTTTTTGGGGGTGTTAAGTCCCATCAATGCTGTCAAATCGTACTTCCGTCCTTCACAATAAAATGACGTGCTTCAACAACTCTGAACTATGCAATAAAAGCTCCTTAATTTCCAGTTCAGTAAGAATAGAAACGTTATAGAGGAACAGATCGTCGCCCGAGCGTTCTGACTTCTTTCCCTCATCAAAGTAACTTACATACACTAATGAGACATCTAATGTCCAGGTACGTATAGGAACATTCATACGTAGATTGTTAGATGGGTATAGATCAACTCTGCTAACATTTTTGGTGATGATCGGAAACGTAAAGTACCGCGAAAAGACCGGAAAGTGCGTCAGGTCGGAAGTGTCCGAATGTGGCCGATAGCAGCGAGTGGCGTCCGAACGTGGACACGGTGACGCTACATCTTTGATGTCAGTTTTTCAAAAATCTGTTTCGGCATCGGAATCGTAAAGATCCAAACGATACTCGACCCCAAACGTACACGTGTTCCACCAAATGTTGGTATTTTAGCAGCGGGAGGCACCGTGGCTCCGTCCGGCGCTTAGTGCCACCCAAGACGATGGTGATTGGTTTAAAGAAATGCCGATAAACCGGAGCACGTTTTCCTCCCATCCAGGAACGTTGTGTGTGTGTGTGTGTGTGTGTGTGTGTGGACTAGCCAGACCTTCTTCCACAGCTCTGTGGAGGAGGGTCTGGCTATGCGAGACTATTCAGCTGTTAGTTGACGCTTTATTTTCCCTCTGCAGGTATCTGAAGTTCACGTTGGACCAGTATGTGGAGATGGACTACATACTGGTTTACTTCCATTACGGTCTGAGGAGCAGCAACAAGCCGTCTCTGAAATGGTTACGAGAAGCGTACGGCGAGTTCGACAGGAAGTACGTCGCCTCCGCTTCAGTCCAGACACGGCGGTTGTGGCGAGAAGGGATACTGCCACGGCGGGAAGCTACGCAATATATAATCTAATATAGTGTGTGTGTGTGTGTGTGTGTGTGTGTGTGTGTGTGCGTCCCACAGGTATAAGAAGAACCTGAAAACTCTGTACGTCGTTCATCCGACAAACTTCATCAGAATCGTGTGGAACATTTTCAAGCCTCTGATCAGGTAAAAAAAAAACTCGTCCGACTCGCCGGCTGGAAGTCAAACCGTCTTCAGTCTCGTTAAATTTTCTTCTTCTTCTTTAGTCACAAGTTTGGAAAGAAGCTGACGTACGTGAACTACCTGACTGAACTCGGGGAACACCTGAACTACGAGCAGCTCATCATCCCTCCCGATGTTCTCAGGTAACAATCCTGCAACAACAGGTCATTTAATATCAGTCAGGTTAAGATTCTGCTTTGGTATCCAGATAAATCAGTAAACCTGCTGATATATATAATTATATGATCCCCCACACACACACACACACAGACAGGTTGCTAGGTTACCATAGCAAATAGGCTCACCCCAAATTCTATATTATTTGTTAGTAGCCTAATGGTAAATGCTGCAGGTGTAGAAATCTACATAAACCAGATATTTCCTTTGATGTCAGGGCGAGATTACAGCATGAAACTTAATGAAATGTTGGAATAAATACCTCTGTTCTTTTGAGAAATAAAAGCCAAATACTTGATCATTTTACAGCCACATCATTCTCGTTGTGCATTATTTGTTTTGGTTGTTTAAAAACGCAAAAAAAAAAAATGTATCCGATTAATCGATCGATCGATAAGGTGCTAGATCAGGGGAGGCCGACCGGTTCAGCATAAAGAGCCACAAAAAAAACGCACCATAGCAAAAAGCCACACAACAGCAACCGTGACTTCAGATCTAATGACATCATAATAAATAGCAGTCTTCATAGTTTTTGTTTTCTTACTTAGATTGACACAGTGGGAAACCTGACAGTCTTTGTTATGCTGCATTACTTTTTTATTTTAAAATAATTGGCAAATATATTGGCAGATGTATTCAAATGCGTTTTTTTTTTTTACTTATCTGAAATGTTTCAAAAAGTAAAAAAAAAAAATCCACCAATAACAGCCCCCCGGCTACACAGTGAGAGCCTCAAAGGAACAGGCAACGAGCCACAGGTTAGTCACCCCTGTGCTAGATTAATCGATTACAAAAAGAATCGATAGCTGCAGCCCTACATGTGACCACACTTAAACAATGTGAACGCACTATGTACTCAAAATACAGTCCCCTCCAGAAAAAGTTTTTTTGTGATTGTTGCGGGCAAAAATCCTTGATTATGCGGCAAGTTTTCTAAAAAACTGTGATGGAATATGCGGAATATTTATGCAGTTTTATGCGACGAAATTGCGGGAACTTGTTTGATGAAAAAGAGAAACAAAGTGATTCCCCCCCAACACCGTGTTCTCACTAGGCGAAATGACATCACTTCATAACGTTCCCATGGCAACAGGGGAAAATGGCTGCTCTTGTGTGAAGTAAACGCAACATTTTTCATCTTTCTGCTGAGATATGTGACTTTTTTGCAACTAAAATGCGGGATTATGAAATCACGCAAGCCCCGCATATTTTGCGCGGAAATCGGACCGCAAAAGTGCGGCGTATTTGAAAAAAATGCGGCCCCCCCGCATAAATATGCAGACTTTGGCTGATTATGCATAATCACGTTTTTTCTGGAGGGAGTGAAAATAGCTAGTGTTAAATACAGAAGTGCGGGATTTGGGGACGCACCATTAGTGAATTACTGTAAATCATCAAAGTTGTTTGTGTCGTCTCTTTCAGACACGATGAAAAGCTACGAGCCGCTCAGAAAGGCGAACCCCCTCCCTCGGTGAAGACGCCGCCAGCTCGACCGCCCCTGCCCACGCAGCAGTTCGGAGTCAGTCTGCAGTAGTGAGTGACTGAAATAAACTACACGTCATGTAAACAGTGTGTGCTTCTTTCAGTCGGCCAGTTAAACCTGTTTTTTGACAGCATTCGAGAGAAGAACAGGGAGGCGATGATCCCGCCTGTGATCACTCAGACTGTGACTTACCTGAAGGAGAAAGGTGAGTGATGATGACCTAATCATGATAAGCAGACCCAAAGAGAATCTGCATTTTTTTTTTTCCTTAAAGGTCCAGTGTTTTAACGTGTTTAGTTTTACTTTTTCATGAATATTTACCACCATCATCAATTCCAAGTATTCCTTTTGGCTTGAAATGTTACATGAACTGGTGTAGACGCTCCATATTCATACATGAACTGGTGTTAGACGCTCCATATCATACATGAACTGGTGTAGACGCTCCATATTCATACATGAACTGGTGTAGACGCTCCATGTTCATACATGAACTGGTGTAGACGCTCCATGTTCATACATGAACTGGTGTAGACGCTCCATATTCATACATGAACTGGTGTAGACGCTCCATATTCATACATGAACTGGTGTAGACGCTCCATATTCATACATGAACTGGTGTAGACGCTCCATATTCATACATGAACTGGTGTAGACGCTCCATGTTCATACATGAACTGGTGTAGACGCTCCATGTTCATACATGAACTGGTGTAGACGCTCCATATTCATACATGAACTGGTGTAGACGCTCCATATTCATACATGAACTGGTGTAGACGCTCCATATTCATACATGAACTGGTGTAGACGCTCCATGTTCATACATGAACTGGTGTAGACGCTCCATGTTCATACATGAACTGGGGTAGACGCTCCATATTCATACGTGAACTGGTGTAGACGCTCCATATTCATACATGAACTGGTGTAGACGCTCCATGTTCATACATGAACTGGTGTAGACGCTCCATGTTCATACATGAACTGGTGTAGACGCTCCATATTCATACGTGAACTGGGGTAGACGCTCCATATTCATACATGAACTGGTGTAGACGCTCCATATTCATACATGAACTGGTGTAGACGCTCCGTATTCATATATGAAGTGGTGTAGACGCTCCTTATTCATACATGAACTGGTGTAGACGCTCCATATTCATACATGAACTGGTGTAGACGCTCCATGTTCATACATGAACTGGTGTAGACGCTCCATGTTCATACATGAACTGGTGTAGACGCTCCATGTTCATACATGAACTGGTGTAGACGCTCCATATTCATACATGAACTGGTGTAGACGCTCCATATTCATACATGAACTGGTGTAGACGCTCCATATTCATACATGAACTGGTGTAGACGCTCCATATTCATACATGAACTGGTGTAGACGCTCCATATTCATACATGAACTGGTGTAGACGCTCCGTATTCATACATGAACTGGTGTAGACGCTCCGTATTCATACATGAACTGGTGCAGACGCTCCGTATTCATACATGAACTGGGGTAGACGCTCCATATTCATACATGAACTGGTGTAGACGCTCCATATTCATACATGAACTGGTGTAGACGCTCCATATTCATACATGAACTGGTGTAGACCGCTCCATATTCATACATGAACTGGTGTAGACGCTCCATATTCATACATGAACTGATATATATATATATATATATATATATATATATATATATATATATATATAACTTTATTTTACAGACTCAAGGTCCAAATAGTAAATAAAATACAGAATAGTACACATAACATATTAAGAGGGGTACCAACAAACGCACAAACATAAATACATACATGCAGACATAATGACTACCACATATTACATAAAGGGGACATACAAAATCAACATGCATACATACATGCAGACATACAAACAGATGAACACAATAATTACACAGTATTATTCAGAGCAGCAGCCTGTTTCACCTGCAAAGACAAACACTTAAACACTGTGTGATTTTGGGCTTTCCCAGAAACATGAAATCCAATCGCCCGCCCTGTAAATGTTGTGCTAAGGTGTGCGTGTGTGTGTGTGTGTGTGTGTGTGTGTGTGTGTGTGTGTGTGTGTGTGTGTGTGTGTGTGTGTGTGTGTGTGTGTGTGTGTGTGTGTGTGTGTGTGTGTGTGTGTGTGTGTGTGTGTGTGTGAGGTCTGATGACCGAGGGGATCTTCAGACGTTCGGCTCGAGTGCAGCTCATCAAGGACGTTCAGAAACTCTATAACCTGGGTGAGTGGGGTCTCCCTTTCTGAGTGGCAGGGGCCTTTTTATCTCTCCGTAGCAGGAAGTGGAGATCAATATATATATATATATATATATATATATATATATGTATGTATATATATATATACAGCTTTAGAAAAAGTTGGGACAGTATGGAAAACACAAATAAAAAAAGAAAGTAGTGATTTCTAAATGTACTTTGACTTGTATTTCATTGCAGACAAAACAACAGCACATCATTTAATGTGTTCCTCATGATTTTTTTTTTTTTTTTTTTTCAAAAAAACAAAATTCCTATTTTGGTTCTTGCAACACATTTCAAAAAAAGTTGGAACAGTAAAGCATTTACCACTTTGTAATGTTGCCATTCCTTTTCACAACACTTAAAAGACGTTTAGGGACTGAAGACACCAAGTGATGAAGTGTTTCAGGTGTAATTTTGTCCCATTCTTGCTGCAAACAAGTCTTAAGGTGGGCAACAGTACGGGGTCTTCGTTGTCGCATGTTGCGCTTCAAAATGCGCCACACATTCTCTATTGGAGACAGGTCGGGACTGCAGGCAGGCCAGTCAAGTACCCGTATCCTCTTCCTCCGCAGCCAGGACTTTGTAATGTGTGCAGAATGTGGTTTTGCATTATCTTGTTGAAATATGCATGGACGTCCCTGGAAAAGATGTCTTCTTGAAGGCAGCATATTGTGCTCCAAAATCTCTATGTACTTTTCAGCATTAATGGTGCCATCACAGAAGTGCAAGTTACCTTTGCCAAGGGCACTGACACAACCCCATACCATGACAGACCCTGGCTTTTGGACTTGTTGCTGGTAACAGTCTGGATGATCCTTTTCTTCTTTGGTCCGGAGCACACGGCGTCCATTTCTCCCAAAAGAATACCTGAAATACTGATTCATCTGACCACAGTACACGTTTCCACTGTGTGATGGTCCATCCCAGATGCCTCCGAGCCCAGAGAAGTCGACGGCGCTTCTGGACACTGTTAACATAGGGCTTCCGTTTGGCACAGTACAGTTTTAACTGGCATTTGTGGATGTAATTACGTATTGTGGTACTTGACAAAGGTTTGCCAAAGTAGTCCTGAGCCCATGTGGTTGAAATATGCATGGACGTCCCTGGAAAAGATGTCTTCTTGAAGGCAGCATATTGTGCTCCAAAATCTCTATGTACTTTTTTTTAGTGATTTGGGGTTGTAGTAGCAAAGTACCTGGGGAATTATCAACGTTAGTCACGTGGTTGAAACGTGTTCCAGAGTGACGGAAAATATATATAAATATACGCCATCACCCAGTTCCAGTCACGTCTCTCTCACAACGTGCCGTGGAGAGAGAGGTTGGCGACCAGCACGGGCGATTTCAGGAAAAGTGGGAGACGGAATATTTTTTGTGGAGCACAGATTGACCTCTACGTGTCTCACGTGCACAGAGAAAGTTGCGGTGTACGAGGAATATAACATCAGACGTCATTACTCCACTAGACGTGCTGAGGAGTTTATAAAGTACCAGGAGATGAGAGAAAGAACCGGTCGCCAATCTTACAAAATGTCTATTGAGGCAACAAGATTTATTCAAGAAAGTAGGCCTGGGAAAAATCAATTAAATGAATTAATTCAAAAATAAGTAAATCGAGTTTTTGTGTAAAGGCGCATTTTTGGCTCTCCGGAGCTTCCGTAGCGTTAGTTTCACATAGCGGTATGGCGAGCGACAACAACAACATCATAGCACACAGGAAACAGCAACAGCAAGCGACAACATAGCTACAGGTGAGAGTGGGAAGTTTGTTCCCAAGAAAGGAATAAAATCATCTGTTGTTTGGAACTGGTCTGGGTTTGCTGCTGCAGACGTGGAGCAAGAGACCCCGCGCTGCAACATCTGCCTAAAGCCCATCGCAGGCAAAGGCAGCAGCACCACAAACCTATTCCAGCACCTGAAACAGAGACATCCAGCCCAGTATGAAACACCTGAAACAGAGACATCAGCCCAATATGAAACACCTGAAACAGAGACATCCGGCCCAGTATGAAACACCTGAAACGGAGACATCCAGCCCAATATGAAACACCTGAAAGAGAGACATCCAGCCCAATACTAAACACCTGAAACAGAGACATCCAGCCCAATATGAAACACCTGAAACAGAGACATCCAGCCCAATATGAAACACCTGAAACAGAGACATCCGGCCCAATATAAAACACCTGAAACAGAGACATCCAGCCCAATATGAAACACCTGAAACAGAGACATCCAGCCCAGTATGAAACACCTGAAACAGAGACATCCAGCCAAATATGAAACACCTGAAACAGACATCCAGCCCAATATGAAACACCTGAAACGGAGACATCCAGCCCAGTATGAAACACCTGAAACAGAGACATCAGCCCAATATGAAACACCTGAAACAGAGACATCCGGCCCAGTATGAAACACCTGAAACGGAGACATCCAGCCCAATATGAAACACCTGAAAGAGACATCCAGCCCAATATGAAACACCTGAAACAGAGACATCCAGCCCAATATGAAACACCTGAAACAGAGACATCCAGCCCAATATGAAACACCTGAAACAGAGACATCCAGCCCAGTATGAAACACCTGAAACAGAGACATCCAGCCAAATATGAAACACCTGAAACAGAGACATCCAGCCCAATATGAAACACCTGAAACGGAGACATCCAGCCCAGTATGAAACACCTGAAACAGAGACATCAACCCAATATGAAACACCTGAAACGGAGACATCCGGCCCAGTATGAAACACCTGAAAGAGACATCCAGCCCAATATGAAACACCTGAAAGAGACATCCAGCCCAATATGAAACACCTGAAACGGAGACATCCAGCCCAATATGAAACACCTGAAACGGAGACATCCAGCCCAATATGAAACACCTGAAACGGAGACATCCAGCCCAATATGAAACACCTGAAACGGAGACATCCAGCCCAATATGAAACACCTGAAACGGAGACATCCAGCCCAATATGAAACACCTGAAACGGAGACATCCAGCCCAATATGAAACACCTGAAACAGAGACATCCAGCCCAATATGAAACACCTGAAACGGAGACATCCAGCCCAGTATGAAACACCTGAAACAGAGACATCCAGCCCAATATGAAACACCTGAAACAGAGACATCCAGCCCAGTATGAAACACCTGAAACGGAGACATCCAGCCCAGTATGAAACACCTGAAACAGAGACATCAGCCCAATATGAAACACCTGAAACAGAGACATCCGGCCCAGTATGAAACACCTGAAACGGAGACATCCAGCCCAATATGAAACACCTGAAAGAGACATCCAGCCCAATATGAAACACCTGAAACAGAGACATCCAGCCCAATATGAAACACCTGAAACAGAGACATCCAGCCCAATATGAAACACCTGAAACAGAGACATCCAGCCCAGTATGAAACACCTGAAACAGAGACATCCAGCCAAATATGAAACACCTGAAACAGAGACATCCAGCCCAATATGAAACACCTGAAACGGAGACATCCAGCCCAGTATGAAACACCTGAAACAGAGACATCAACCCAATATGAAACACCTGAAACGGAGACATCCGGCCCAGTATGAAACACCTGAAAGAGACATCCAGCCCAATATGAAACACCTGAAAGAGACATCCAGCCCAATATGAAACACCTGAAACGGAGACATCCAGCCCAATATGAAACACCTGAAACGGAGACATCCAGCCCAATATGAAACACCTGAAACGGAGACATCCAGCCCAATATGAAACACCTGAAACGGAGACATCCAGCCCAATATGAAACACCTGAAACGGAGACATCCAGCCCAATATGAAACACCTGAAAGAGAGACATCCAGCCCAATATGAAACACCTGAAACGGAGACATCCAGCCCAGTATGAAACACCTGAAACAGAGACATCCAGCCCAGTATGAAACACCTGAAACAGAGACACCCAGCCCAATATGAAACACCTGAAACAGAGACATCCAGCCCAGTATGAAACACCTGAAACGGAGACATCCAGCCCAGTATGAAACACCTGAAACAGAGACATCAGCCCAATATGAAACACCTGAAACAGAGACATCCGGCCCAGTATGAAACACCTGAAACGGAGACATCCAGCCCAGGATGAAACACCTGAAACGGAGACATCCGGCCCAGTATGAAACACCTGAAACGGAGACATCCAGCCCAGTATGAAACACCTGAAACAGAGACATCCAGCCAAATATGAAACACCTGAAACAGAGACATCCAGCCCAATATGAAACACCTGAAACGGAGACATCCAGCCCAGTATGAAACACCTGAAACAGAGACATCAACCCAATATGAAACACCTGAAACGGAGACATCCGGCCCAGTATGAAACACCTGAAAGAGACATCCAGCCCAATATGAAACACCTGAAAGAGACATCCAGCCCAATATGAAACACCTGAAACGGAGACATCCAGCCCAATATGAAACACCTGAAACGGAGACATCCAGCCCAATATGAAACACCTGAAACGGAGACATCCAGCCCAATATGAAACACCTGAAACGGAGACATCCAGCCCAATATGAAACACCTGAAACGGAGACATCCAGCCCAATATGAAACACCTGAAACGGAGACATCCAGCCCAATATGAAACACCTGAAACAGAGACATCCAGCCCAATATGAAACACCTGAAACGGAGACATCCAGCCCAGTATGAAACACCTGAAACAGAGACATCCAGCCCAATATGAAACACCTGAAACAGAGACATCCAGCCCAGTATGAAACACCTGAAACGGAGACATCCAGCCCAGTATGAAACACCTGAAACAGAGACATCAGCCCAATATGAAACACCTGAAACAGAGACATCCGGCCCAGTATGAAACACCTGAAACGGAGACATCCAGCCCAATATGAAACACCTGAAAGAGACATCCAGCCCAATATGAAACACCTGAAACAGAGACATCCAGCCCAATATGAAACACCTGAAACAGAGACATCCAGCCCAATATGAAACACCTGAAACAGAGACATCCAGCCCAGTATGAAACACCTGAAACAGAGACATCCAGCCAAATATGAAACACCTGAAACAGAGACATCCAGCCCAATATGAAACACCTGAAACGGAGACATCCAGCCCAGTATGAAACACCTGAAACAGAGACATCAACCCAATATGAAACACCTGAAACGGAGACATCCGGCCCAGTATGAAACACCTGAAAGAGACATCCAGCCCAATATGAAACACCTGAAAGAGACATCCAGCCCAATATGAAACACCTGAAACGGAGACATCCAGCCCAATATGAAACACCTGAAACGGAGACATCCAGCCCAATATGAAACACCTGAAACGGAGACATCCAGCCCAATATGAAACACCTGAAACGGAGACATCCAGCCCAATATGAAACACCTGAAACGGAGACATCCAGCCCAATATGAAACACCTGAAAGAGAGACATCCAGCCCAATATGAAACACCTGAAACGGAGACATCCAGCCCAGTATGAAACACCTGAAACAGAGACATCCAGCCCAGTATGAAACACCTGAAACAGAGACATCCAGCCCAATATGAAACACCTGAAACAGAGACATCCAGCCCAGTATGAAACACCTGAAACGGAGACATCCAGCCCAGTATGAAACACCTGAAACAGAGACATCAGCCCAATATGAAACACCTGAAACAGAGACATCCGGCCCAGTATGAAACACCTGAAACGGAGACATCCAGCCCAGGATGAAACACCTGAAACGGAGACATCCGGCCCAGTATGAAACACCTGAAACGGAGACATCCAGCCCAGTATGAAACACCTGAAACAGAGACATCAGCCCAATATGAAACACCTGAAACAGAGACATCCGGCCCAGTATGAAACACCTGAAACGGAGACATCCAGCCCAGGATGAAACACCTGAAACGGAGACATCCGGCCCAGTATGAAACACCTGAAACGGAGACATCCGGCCCAGGATGAGATATGAAACACCTGAAACGGAGACATCCAGCCCAGGATGAAACACCTGAAACGGAGACATCCAGCCCAGTATGAAACACCTGAAACGGAGACATCCAGCCCAGGATGAAACACCTGAAACGGAGACATCCGGCCCAGTATGAAACACCTGAAACGGAGACATCCGGCCCAGGATGAGATATGAAACACCTGAAACGGAGACATCCAGCCCAGGATGAAACACCTGAAACGGAGACATCCAGCCCAGTATGAAACACCTGAAACGGAGACATCCAGCCCAGGATGAAACACCTGAAACGGAGACATCCGGCCCAGTATGAAACACCTGAAACGGAGACATCCAGCCCAGGATGAAACACCTGAAACGGAGACATCCGGCCCAGTACGAAACACCTGAAACAGAGACATCCAGCCCAGTATGAAACACCTGAAACGGAGACATCCAGCCCAGTATGAAACACCTGAAACAGAGACATCCAGCCCAATATGAAACACGCCAGTCTCTCTCTGAGACGAACCGCAGTGACCAACAAACCTTAGCTAAAAAGCAGCTACCTGTAGCCGAATCCTTTGCACACGGCACCGCGTACGGCAGGAAAGGGACGCGGTGGAGAACAATCACCGAAGCGGTCGCTTTGCACGTAGCCAAAGACACGGTACCCATATATACCGCGGAGAAGACGGTAAGTTGTCTGCCGTTTGTACCTATTGCTTTCCTTAATAAGGGGGGGGGGGGAATCGTAAAAAAAATCGTAAAAAATCGTAAAAAAAAATTAAATCGGAGATTTTATTTTTAGGCCATATCGCCCAGTCCTACAAGAAAGCAAACAAAGAATACTTTAGTGGAATACTTGATGCGGCCGAGCCTGACCCAGACTCTACCTGCAGCGCCCCCCCCCCCCCACCCCTGCCATAGAGCGTTGACGTTTGAGGCAATGAAGTCAATAAAGTTGTGTTATTTGTAACGTATTCAGGTAAACCGGTGGACTTTGACGAGATCGGAGACGTCCACGTTCCCGCCGTGATCCTGAAGACGTTTCTCCGAGAGCTTCCTGAACCTCTGCTCACATTCAGAGTCTACAACCAGGTCCAGGACTTCCTCAGTGAGTAAAAGCACTTTCACGTAAAGGCTCTGACACGCCAACCCGAACCGGTCCAAAAGCTGAACAGAAGAGACGCCGACTTCAGCGTACGTCCTGCGCGAGCGCGAGACGTAGGGGTGCACGATTCAGACAATGTCACGATTCAAAATCGATTTTCGATTAAAAAACGATTCACAGGATGTAAATGTTGTTACTTTTCCCATGTGTGTATATGTGTGTGTGTATATATTAGAGTATATATTAAAGCTAGAGCTTTTTCCCCCTAAAAAGAATTGCATTTTTTTCATAAAAAACTCTATTTTCGATTCCATTTAAAACAAAATAACTGCGAACTGTAAATCTATTTTAAAAATATATATTTATTGTATTTAATTAAAGTGCATCGACATAAACAAAATTGCAAAGGCAGCAAACCCTTTCTCTACCTGAAGAGTCACTGGGCAACAAAGATTGTTAAACATCCAGATTATTTATACTGGATTTGGATTGAGATAAAAAAACCTAGAAAAAACAAATCTAAAAAATCAATTTTTTGAAAATATGAATCGATTTGACCTACCAACTCCATTTTTAAATCAAGTAGATTTTTTCCCCCAGCATATATATATATATATAAATATATATATATATATATATATATATATATATAAATATATATATATATATATATATTTATATATATATATATATATATATATATATATTTTTATACATATTTATATATAGATTTTTTCCCCCAGCATATATATATATATAAATATATATATATATATATATATATATATATATATATATATATATATATATATAAATATATATATATATATTTAAATAAAAAATATACTAAATAAAAAATCCTCATGAATGTCCTAAGGGATATATATATATATATATATATATATATATATATATATATATATATATAAATATATATATATATATATAAATATATATCCCTTAGGACATTCATGAGGATTTTTTATTTAGTTTATTTAGTATCTTTTATTGTTCATATTATTCATGTGGATCGTGTGTGATGTCTTTAAGCTACTGGGATCTTGAATTTCCCCTTGGGATCAATAAAGTATCTCTCTCTCTCTCTTTATCTCTCTCTGTCTCTCTTTATCTCTCTCTCTCTCTCTTTATCTCTCTATCTATCTATCTATCTATCTATCTATCTATCTATCATGTGATTGCAGTAGATATAAAATAAAAAATCTCGTATTTTCCGAGAAGTCGGAGCCTTAAGACGCGCTTATTTGATTGATTTTGATTGAAAACCAAACCGTCTCTGTCTGCTGATGTCTGAACTCTGCCGTGTGTTTCCTGTCTGTCAGATGTGGAGAGCAGTCTGCGGATCGCCAGGTGTAGACAGGTGGTTGAAAGTCTTCCCGAGCATAATTTCATCGTAGCCAAGTACCTGCTGAGTTTCCTCCACATGGTAAGTTGTATAGAAGCAGGAATGTCCTAATCGTGCTGAACGTTGTGATGGAAAAATAATAACAAATACGTAGAACATTCAAGCAAACATTCAATAACAATAAAAACATTTAAATACGGCATTTCTTCCTTCATTGCAATAATGAAAAACATTGTTTCTTTTAGTATTTCAGGTGTTTTGTTAACTTGTTTCCTTCCTTCCTTCTCTGTGTCGTCATCGTTCTCCCTCCTGTCGTCCTCGGGTCATTTGACCCATTTTTCAAACAATGTCTGCGTCTCAAACCGCCTACTTCGGTCAGTCCACTGCTAATGTACACTGACCACTTCCTGCCGTAGTGCCCACTGTCGATGGTTAGTATTGTCCCAAACGGACCACTTATGATAAATCACTTACCGGAAATGACGAGCGGTCGGCTCGGCTCGCCGCCTCTCAAAATCTGATGAAAATCTATTCAAACTGACCTTAGTTGATCTGAGATGAAGACAGATTCAGCGACTGAGTGACGGCCTATTTCTCAAAATATTTTCAGAAACACGTTTCGGTGAACTATTTTCGTAAAATTCGAGATCGTATTCCAAACCGTTAAGCTCGGATGTGAAATCCGCGAGAGCTAGTACGCACGTGGCGCGTTCGTCCAATCGGCTGCCGGTCGACGTCCCTGGTCCCTCCCCCTTTCCGCTTTGTAGTCAAGATGGCGCAGGTTTAGTGCGAGTAGCGTCCATCGTTCCACACTGAACTTTTGGACCGTTTTTAGGGGGTCATCCGGGTACTTTCAGTGCGTTATCTCCACGATACTCTTAAAGGTACAGTGGAGGATTTTCTTTTCCCGGGTGACCGCAGCAGCAGCAGCAGCCATGTTCGTTGTTTTCAAGTAGCAGGAAGAGAAGGAACCATCGCAACTGGCTGCAGATTAAATTTGCTGCCGCTAGGGTGCGACTACATTTCTAGGCTACAATTTCATAGCGTTTGAAGAAAAACGGATAAAAGAACGTTGAAAAAAGTGACAAAAATGTTGAAAAAAAACCCAACAAAAACATCAAATAAAGTGCAAACCAAACATCGTAGAAACGTCGTAAATAGCTTCAAAAACGTCGTAAAAAGCTTCAAAAACGTCGTAAAAAGTGACAAAGGTGTCAAATAACTCGACCAAAACTTTTATGACCCAGAAAAACTAAAAGTTGGACGGTCGCCGGGAAGGCGACGCGAGGTATAGGAGCCACGTATATTATGTTTGTTTATGGTTTATAGTTTAAAGTTTTCACCTATCGCGTAACGTAGGACGTCACGGGGGTTGGTCTGACAATAATCAGTCTGTTTATACACCTGGGCACCTGCATGGCGGAGGCCATAGATATACACCTGGGCACCTGCATGGCGGAGGCCATAGATATATACACTAGATGTCGCCTTGGGGTTCTAAGCATGCGTCAATACCGCCGCCATCTTGGAACGGGTCTGAAGCCTCCTCGCATTCAGATCAACACTAAAGATGGCGGATTTTTGTGCTGCTTATGGATGTTCGAACCAAAGAAAAACAGCAAGGGATGACATTTCACAGGTGACGATGTGTTTTATGATATATACGCCGCCTTCGACCTGCAATCTGTGCTCCGGCGGCAGCGGGAGGCGGAGAGCTCCGTGGCCGGCGGGAGCGTCTCTCCCCCCCCCCCCCCCCCCCCCCCCCGGGCAGGAACACAGCTTCGCCTCGCTGCTGCGCCGGTCCCCGCTGATCCAGATTAGATGGGACCGGCCAAAGACAGAGTGGGGATCGGGAGGATCTTCCACGTAGTCCAGGGACAACCTGTACGTCGATCGGCGGGAAGTTCCACCGTGTTTGCCGGCGGTCGGCGGCTAGAAGCGGCGGTCGGTCGGGTAGAAGCTACAGCGGGGCAGCAGAGTACGTCTACGGCTGCAAGACCTGGAGCTCACTGCCCGCTTCCTGGGAGCCAAAAAACCACACGTGACTTTAAGTCTTGTTAAATAAATAAATAAATACACGTGGAAATAAATGAATAAATAGCGGAGGAGTGAGCCGGGACATTTCAGCCTGTTTAAACTTCACTTTGAAGCAGAAACTCTGAGTTCAGAAGGGTGACGTTACCGTTTTGACTCATATCTGTCAACTAATTATAATAAATATTCTTTCTATTAACACATTAATTAGTCTCTTTGTCTCTTTGTTTAAAAAAAACTAGAAAATCGCATGAGATTTGGACGATTTATAGTGATTTTATTTCCGTTAGACCTTTGCCTACATTGACGCTGATGCATTAAAGAGGACTGGTCCCCTGTTCCAAGATGGCGGCTCTTTTGACGCATTAGTTCCAAGCCCCCAGGAGGAGCGCCAAGTCTAACAGCCACCATGGGCTTAGCAGATAGCGGTGGTACTGCCCCCCCCCACGGCCCAGAAAGACTTTTCACATAGACTTAACATGGCAAAAGAAACGTCTATATTTCAGCGAATAATTTGTTTCAGGGTATATAAACTTACAGAGGAGACGTCAGAGGAGACGTCAGAGGAGACGTCAGAGGAGACAACAGAGGAGACGACAGAGGAGACGTCAGAGGAGACGTCTCCTCTGTTTCCTCTGTCGTCTCCTCTGACGTCTCCTCTGTTTCCTCTGTCGTTTCCTCTGACGTCTCCTCTGTTGTCTCCTCTGACGTCTCCTCTGACGTCTCCTCTGACGTCTCCTCTGACGTCTCCTCTGACGTCTCCTCTGTTTCCTCTGACGTCTCCTCTGACGTCTCCTGTTTCCTCTGTCGTTTCCTCTGACGTCTCCTCTGACGTCTCCTCTGACGTCTCCTCTAACGTCTCCTCTAACGTCTCCTCTGACGTCTCCTCTGTTTCCTCTGACGTCTCCTCTGTCGTTTCCTCTGACGTCTCCTCTGACGTCTCCTCTGACGTCTCCTCTGACGTCTCCTCTGACGTCTCCTCTGACGTCTCCTCTGACGTCTCCTCTGTTGTCTCCTCTGACGTCTCCTCTGTCGTCTCCTCTGTTGTCTCCTCTGTTGTCTCCTCTGACGTCTCCTCTGACGTCTCTGTTGTCTCCTCTGACGTCTCCTCTGATGCCGCCATCTGGAAATTTCTACACACAAAAATCAAACGAATGTAGGAGTCTTAAACTGCGTTTTCCCGCCTTCAGGTGTCTGAGCAGAGCATCGTGAACAAGATGAGTGCGTCTAACCTGGCCTGCGTGTTCGGGGTGAACCTGGTTTGGCCTCGGCACGGCTCCATCTCTCTGAGCGCTCTGACGCCCATCAACATCTTCACCGACATCCTCATCGAACATTCACACGCCGTGTTCGGCTCCCGCTGCCCACCTGCGCAGGTAACGCCCTAAAGCCTGCAGATCAACGCTACGCCTGACTCCAGTTGGCACGCATCCATCCTCGGGGACTCCATTTTTCTCTCCATTTAAAAAAAAAATGAAATATTTTTTTTCGCTGTTACAACACAAAATGAAATACTTTGACAACTGCAGAAGTGAAATTATGAGTATTTGTTGTCTCCAGAGGATGATTCCTAAGGACTCTGTCGTCTCCTCTGACGTCTCCTCTGACGTCTCCTCTGACGTCTCCTCTGACGTCTCCTCTTACGTCTCCTCTGACGTCTCCTCTTACGTCTCCTCTGTTTCTTCTGACGTCTCCTCTGACGTCTCCTCTGACGTCTCCTCTGACGTCTCCTCTTACGTCTCCTCTGTTTCTTCTGACGTCTCCTCTGACGTCTCCTCTGACGTCTCCTCTTACGTCTCCTCTGTTTCTTCTGACGTCTCCTCTGACGTCTCCTCTGACGTCTCCTCTGACGTCTCCTCTGACGTCTCCTCTTACGTCTCCTCTGTTTCTTCTGACGTCTCCTCTGACGTCTCCTCTGACGTCTCCTCTGTCTCCTCTGACGTCTCCTCTGACGTCTCCTCTGACGTCTCCTCTGTTTCCTCTGTCGTCTCCTATGTCGTCTCCTCTGTCGTCTCCTCTGTCGTCTCCTCTGACGTCTCCTCTGACGTCTCCTCTGTTTCCTCTGTCGTCTCCTCTGTTGTCTCCTCTGACGTCTCCTCTGTTTCTTCTGTCATCTCCTCTGTCGTCTCCTCTGTCGTCTCCTCTGTCGTCTCCTCTGTCGTCTCCTCTGTCGTCTCCTCTATCGTCTCCTCTGACGTCTCCTCTGACGTTTCCTCTGACGTTTCCTCTGTCTCCTCTTACGTCTCCTCTGACGTTTCCTCTGTCTCCTCTTACGTCTCCTCTGACGTTTCCTCTGTCTCCTCTTACGTCTCCTCTGACGTTTCCTCTGTCGTCTCCTCTGTCGTCTCCTCTGTCGTCTCCTCTGACGTCTCCTCTGACGTCTCCTCTGACGTTTCCTCTGACGTTTCCTCTGTCTCCTCTTACGTCTCCTCTGACGTTTCCTCTGTCTCCTCTGACGTCTCCTCTTACGTCTCCTCTGACGTCTCCTCTGACGTCTCCTCTGACGTCTCCTCTGTCGTCTCCTCTGTCGTCTCCTCTGACGTCTCCTCTGACGTCTCCTCTGACGTTTCCTCTGACGTTTCCTCTGTCGTCTCCTCTGTCGTCTCCTCTGTCGTCTCCTCTGACGTCTCCTCTGACGTTTCCTCTGACGTTTCCTCTGACGTTTCCTCTGACGTTTCCTCTGTCTCCTCTTACGTCTCCTCTGACGTTTCCTCTGTCTCCTCTGACGTCTCCTCTTACGTCTCCTCTGACGTCTCCTCTGACGTCTCCTCTGTCGTCTCCTCTGTCGTCTCCTCTGACGTCTCCTCTGACGTCTCCTCTGACGTTTCCTCTGACGTTTCCTCTGTCGTCTCCTCTGTCGTCTCCTCTGTCGTCTCCTCTGACGTCTCCTCTGACGTTTCCTCTGACGTTTCCTCTGACGTTTCCTCTGACGTTTCCTCTGTCTCCTCTTACGTCTCCTCTGACGTTTCCTCTGTCTCCTCTGACGTCTCCTCTTACGTCTCCTCTGACGTCTCCTCTGACGTCTCCTCTGACGTCTCCTCTGTCGTCTCCTCTGTCGTCTCCTCTGACGTCTCCTCTGACGTCTCCTCTGACGTTTCCTCTGACGTTTCCTCTGTCGTCTCCTCTGTCGTCTCCTCTGTCGTCTCCTCTGACGTCTCCTCTGACGTTTCCTCTGACGTTTCCTCTGACGTTTCCTCTGACGTTTCCTCTGACGTTTCCTCTGTCTCCTCTTACGTCTCCTCTGACGTTTCCTCTGTCTCCTCTGACGTCTCCTCTTACGTCTCCTCTGACGTCTCCTCTGACGTCTCCTCTGACGTCTCCTCTGACGTCTCCTCTGTCGTCTCCTCTGACGTCTCCTCTGACGTTTCCTCTGACGTTTCCTCTGACGTTTCCTCTGTCTCCTCTTACGTCTCCTCTGACGTTTCCTCTGTCTCCTCTGACGTCTCCTCTGATGCCGCCATCTGGACATTTCTACACACAAAAATCAAACAAATGTAGGAGTCTGATTTTCACGACACAAACTAGAAACATTCCTGCTTCCCAGAGGATGAACCTTCATGTTGTATGTATGTTTCCCTATAGCGCCACTCAACTTTACACCCAAGATATTTGAGCTTTTGACACTACAGCGATATATACAGCAACAGTTTACTTCACACATTGTTTTGCCTTCTACATACTTGTTACCTTAAGTTTTCGTTGTATCTATGTATTTGTATATGTTTTGTACCGTGAGCTTACCTGGTGATCACGTTGTTATAAACTTATCCAAGTTAAGGACAACTGAGGGTCGTCGAGTTCTTCCTTTATTCATCCAAAGACTTTTTTTTCCGACATACTATACTAAGACTTTTTATGACTTTTTTACATACTATCTGACTTTTTTTCGACATACTACACTGACTTTATGACTTTTTCCGACATGACATTTTCAGCATACTATACTCTGACTTTTTTATGACTTGTTTCAACTTTTTGGCACCTAAATTACAACGCAGCAAATGAGTGAATTAAACCATAAACAACACATTTGAAAAGTTGACATTTTAATCTGCCATAGTGGGACCACCAGTTCTCCAGCAGGATGCACTGGTTAATGTTTGCAGGGAAACGCCAACACCTGTCCACAAGATGCTTTTGTTTTGAAAAGGCAAAGTAGAAAAAACCCACACGGAAACATAGAGAAACTCCAGTTGTGTCTCCAGTGATATGAGGTGTAAGAACAATGCTGAAGTCATGATGTAATACCTCTATTAAAAACATTAAGAAAGTGTTCAATTCACTGCCGTTAGCCACCTGTCTCAGGTATGGTTAACGATGTACGACATGTATATGTTTGCTATGTATTTCAATGTTGTATTATGAAAAAAAAGTCAGTATAGTATGTCGAAAAAAAGTCATAGTATAGTATGTGGAAAAAGTCAAAAGAATGTCATAATATAGTGTATGGAAAAAATCATGAATAAGTCATAGTATAGCATGTCGAAAAAATCTCATTACATAGTATGTTGAAAGTTTTTTTCAAAAGTCATAGTATATTATGTTGAAATCAAAAAAAGTCATAGTATATGTAGGAAAAATAAACTCATAGTATGTCGGAAAAAACACTTATAGTATGTCGAAAAAAAGTCGTAGTATAGCATGTCGAAAAAAGTCGTATAGTATGTCGAAAAAAAGTCATAGTATAGTATGTCGAGAAAAAGTCGTAGTATAGTATGTCGAAAAAAAGTCGTAGTATAGTATGTCGAAAAAAGTCGTAGTATAGTATGTCGAAAAAAGTCGTAGTATAGTATGTCGAAAAAAGTCGTAGTATAGCATGTCGAAAAAAGTCGTAGTATAGCATGTCGAAAAAAGTCGTAGTATAGCATGTCGAAAAAAGTCGTAGTATAGCATGTCGAAAAAAGTCGTAGTATAGCATGTCGAAAAAAGTCGTAGTATAGCATGTCGAAAAAAGTCGTAGTATAGCATGTCGAGAAAAAGTCGTAGTATAGCATGTCGAAAAAAGTCGTAGTATAGCATGTCGAGAAAAAGTCATAGTATAGTATGTCGAAAAAAGTCGTAGTATAGCATGTCGAAAAAAGTCGTAGTATAGCATGTCGAAAAAAAGTCGTAGTATAGTATGTCGAAAAAGTCATAGTATAGTATGTCAAAAAAGTCGTAGTATAGTATGCCGTTAGCCACCTGTCTCAGGTATGGTTAACGATGTACGACATGTATATGTTTGCTATGTATTTCAATGTTGTATTACACCACTCCAGGTCTGTATGTTATGCATGTTATGTTGAATGATGATGTACATGAAAAAGGAGGTGAAGACAGTAGGGTCGTCGGAACAGCAGAAGTAAAGAGGGTCTTCACAGAGGAGGTGGAGATTGACAACGATGTGATCCAGCAGCTCATCTTGTGTAGTTCTACACAGACTGGTGAGAGGATGAAGAATATTCTTTGGGTCGTGATTGGTTCAAGGCTCCTATGACACGCCACCATCTCCTGCCGTATGCCTGAAGCGACATATTTAAATAAAAATAAATGAAAAAAGACAGTCGGACAACGTCATAGTATATTATGTCGAAAAAAGTCATATTATAGTATGTTGGAAAAAGTAAAAAAAAAACTGATAGTGTTTTGAAAAAGTGATAGTGTAGTATCGTAGTACAGGATGTTGAAAAAAGTCATAGTATGTTGAAACAAATGTCAAAAAAGTGATAATACATTATGTTGAATATAGTGAAAAAGAAGTCATGTATGTCGAAAAAAAAGTGATAAAAAGCCGTATAGTAACTACACTTGGCTTTTCTATATATTTTTTCGACATACTATACTATGACTTTTGAAAAAAACTTTCGACATACTATGCTATGAGATTTTTTTGACATACTATAACTAATACTTTTTCGACATGTTATAATATGACTTTTTTTTTTTACTATTTTTCCACATACTATACTATGACTTTTTCATGATTTTTTCCACACACTATATTATGACATTCTTATGACTTTTTTCGACATACTATACTATGACTTTTTCATACTATACTATGACTTTTTTATGACTTTTTTTCGACATACTATACTATGACTTTTTCATACTATACTATGACTTTTTCATACTATACTATGACTTTTTTTCGACATACTATACTATGACTTTTTCATACAATACTATGACTTTTTCATACTATACTATGACTTTTTCATACTATACTATGACTTTTTCATACTATACTATGACTTTTTTTCGACATACTATACTATGACTTTTTCATACTATACTATGACTTTTTCATACTATACTATGACTTTTTTTCGACATACTATACTATGACTTTTTCATACTATACTATGACTTTTTTTCGACATACTATGCTATGACTTTTTCATACTATACTATGACTTTTTTTCGACATACTATGCTATGAGATTTTTTCGACATACTATAACTAATACTTTTTCGACATGTTATAATATGACTTTTTTTCACTATTTTTCCACATACTATACTATGACTTATTCATGATTTTTTTCCATACACTATATTATGAGATTCTTATGACTTTTTTTTTTTCGACATACTATACTATGACTTTTGAAAAAAACTTTCGACATACTATACTATGAGTTTTTATGACCTTTTCCGACATAGCCTACTATAATGACTTTCTTAAACGCACTATATTATGACCTTTTCATGACTTCATTCAACATTATGAATTTATTATGATATACTACCTATGTTGTCATCAAGTCATGGAAACACGTCATAAAAGCACAATGAAAACATCTTCCATTCATTTCAGTATTTCTCCTTTCAATTACAATGATAAGAATGCATTTTTTATATGACATGAAAAAATACAGTGAAGTAATTCAGTGACCAGTTCACCACTTTAGTTACTTTGTCAAAGAAGTACCCGAGTGTTTTTTTAATTGAAGGTTGTAGCACTTTCCAAAAATGTCGCTTCAGGCATACGGCAGGAGATGGTGGCGTGTCATAGGAGCCTTGAACCAATCACGACCCAAAGAATATTCTTCATCCTCTCACCAGTCTGTGTAGAACTACACAAGATGAGCTGCTGGATCACATCGTTGTCAATCTCCACCTCCTCTGTGAAGACCCTCTTTACTTCTGCTGTTCCGACGACCCTACTGTCTTCACCTCCTTTTTCATGTACATCATTCAACATAACATGCATAACATACAGACCTGGAGTGGTGTAATACAACATTGAAATACATAGCAAACATATACATGTCGTACATCGTTAACCATACCTGAGACAGGTGGCTAACGGCAGTGAATTGAACACTTTCTTAATGTTTTTAATAGAGGTATTACATCATGACTTCAGCATTGTTCTTACACCTCATATCACTGGAGACACAACTGGAGTTTCTCTATGTTTCCGTGTGGGTTTTTTCTATTTTGCCTTGTCAAAACAAAAGCATCTTGTGGACAGGTGTTGGCGTTTCCCTGCAAACATTAACCAGTGCATCCTGCTGGAGAACTGGTGGTCCCACTATGGCAGATTAAAATGTCAACTTTTCAAATGTGTTGTTTATGGTTTAATTCACTTATTTGCTGCGTTGCAATTTGGATGCCAAAAAGTTGAAAAAAGTCATGAAAAAGGTAATAGTATAGTATGTTGAAAATGTCAAATAAAGTCATAGTCATATCATAATTGCAATTTGAGGGCCAAAAAGTCGGAAAGAAGTCATGAAGAAGGTCATGTGGTATATGTATGTCTAATGGTGAAGTGTATGTGATGATGTGGAGGCCAAGGGAACTTTATCAGGATGCATAGTATCCTGGATCCATGACATAACTGGCCTTTCAAAATAAACATCTGCCTGCTGCCTCTATGGGAATTTAACATAGGGGTGTTATACAAGCTGTACACTTAATACTTTACACTGTTATACAAGCTGTACACTTAATACTTTACACTGTTGTACAAGCTGTACACTTAATACTTTACACTGTTGTACAAGCTGTACACTTAATACTTTACACTGTTGTACAAGCTGTACACTTAATACTTTACACTGTTGTACAAGCTGTACACTTAATACTTTACACTGTTATACAAGCTGTACACTTAATACTTTACACTGTTGTACAAGCTGTACACTTAATACTTTACACTGTTGTACAAGCTGTACACTTAATACTTTACACTGTTGTACAAGCTGTACACTTAATACTTTACACTGTTGTACAAGCTGTACACTTAATACTTTACAGTGTTGTACAAGCTGTACACTTAATACTTTACACTGGTATACAAGCTGTACACTTAATACTTTACACTGTTATACAAGCTGTACACTTAATACTTTACACTGTTATACAAGCTGTACGCTTAATACTTTACACTGTTATACAAGCTGTACGCTTAATACTTTACACTGTTATACAAGCTGTACACTTAATACTTTACACTGTTGTACAAGCTGTACACTTAATACTTTACACTGTTGTACAAGCTGTACACTTAATACTTTACACTGTTGTACAAGCTGTACACTTAATACTTTACACTGTTGTACAAGCTGTACACTTAATACTTTACACTGTTGTACAAGCTGTACACTTAATACTTTACACTGTTGTACAAGCTGTACACTTAATACTTTACACTGTTGTACAAGCTGTACACTTAATACTTTACAGTGTTGTACAAGCTGTACACTTAATACTTTACACTGGTATACAAGCTGTACACTTAATACTTTACACTGTTATACAAGCTGTACACTTAATACTTTACACTGTTATACAAGCTGTACGCTTAATACTTTACACTGTTATACAAGCTGTACGCTTAATACTTTACACTGTTATACAAGCTGTACACTTAATACTTTACACTGTTATACAAGCTGTACACTTAATACTTTACACTGTTATACAAGCTGTACACTTAATACTTTACACTGGTATACAAGCTGTACGCTTAATACTTTACACTGGTATACAAGCTGTACGCTTAATACTTTACACTGTTATACAAGCTGTACGCTTAATACTTTACACTGGTATACAAGCTGTACGCTTAATACTTTACACTGGTATACAAGCTGTACGCTTAATACTTTACACTGTTATACAAGCTGTACGCTTAATACTTTACACTGTTATACAAGCTGTACGCTTAATACTTTACACTGTTGTACAAGCTGTACACTTAATACTTTACAGTGTTGTACAAGCTGTACACTTAATACTTTACACTGGTATACAAGCTGTACACTTAATACTTTACACTGTTATACAAGCTGTACGCTTAATACTTTACACTGTTATACAAGCTGTACACTTAATACTTTACACTGTTGTACAAGCTGTACACTTAATACTTTACACTGTTGTACAAGCTGTACACTTAATACTTTACAGTGTTGTACAAGCTGTACACTTAATACTTTACACTGTTATACAAGCTGTACGCTTAATACTTTACACTGGTATACAAGCTGTACGCTTAATACTTTACACTGTTATACAAGCTGTACGCTTAATACTTTACACTGTTGTACAAGCTGTACGCTTAATACTTTACACTGTTGTACAAGCTGTACACTTAATACTTTACACTGTTGTACAAGCTGTACACTTAATACTTTACAGTGTTGTACAAGCTGTACACTTAATACTTTACACTGGTATACAAGCTGTACACTTAATACTTTACACTGTTATACAAGCTGTACACTTCATACTTTACACTGTTATACAAGCTGTACACTTAATACTTTACACTGTTATACAAGCTGTACACTTCATACTTTACACTGTTATACAAGCTGTACACTTCATACTTTACACTGTTATACAAGCTGTACACTTCATACTTTACACTGTTATACAAGCTGTACACTTCATACTTTACACTGTTATACAAGCTGTACACTTCATACTTTACACTGTTATACAAGCTGTACACTTACTACTTTACACTGTTATACAAGCTGTACACGTAATACTTTACACTGTTATACAAGCTGTACACTTAATACTTTACACTGTAATACAAGCTGTACACTTAATACTTTACACTGTTATACAAGCTGTACACTTAATACTTTACACTGTAATACAAGCTGTACACTTAATACTTTACACTGTTATACAAGCTGTACACTTACTACTTTACACTGTTATACAAGCTGTACACGTAATACTTTACACTGTTATACAAGCTGTACACTTAATACTTTACACTGTAATACAAGCTGTACACTTAATACTTTACACTGTTATACAAGCTGTACACTTACTACTTTACACTGTTATACAAGCTGTACACTTAATACTTTACATTGTAGTAAATGTCAGTGTTGTCCCATTAAAAGATATAATGAAATATGTACTAAAATGTGAAGGGTGTACTCACTTTTGAGATACTGTATGTATATATATATACACAGTATACCCACTACAATACCCACTATATACATATATATATATATATAATAAAACAGACACTTCATTCAGTCATTATTGTTCTTGAATTTTGTTTATTAATGATTCCATTTTTTGTAAGAACTTGGTACAAAAAAGTGAGACTACTCGTTAATCATTTACCAACTTCCATCAATCGACGTTTTAATGCATCATAAAGAAGGAAAAAAAAAACTACATTGGCATATTTAAGACAAACACTTTCCTATACACGCTATCCGCGAGGACGGTCTCCGTAGCAACGACAACCAAAACAACTTCTACTTCAACAGCCAACAGACATTTTCTCATTTCCTCAACTAAACGTCTTCATCGTCGTCTTCGTCGTCGTCTTCGTCTCCTCGTGGCAAAAAAAAGAAAACGTTGCAAAGCTAGAAGTCAGAATGCAGAACTGGCAAACAATAGAAAACCCAATGTTCTGTTTTCTCTCTTTATTTGTTTTGCTCCTTGATAAAAGAATATAAAAATGTTCGAACTTTTTTTGTTTTCTCATTTGTTCAAATGTTGCGTCGTGTATTAAAATAGATCTGTTTACGCACAGTTTCTCCCGGAGAAGATTTCTAGAAACGGATGAGGAGGCTGTTTGTTTTGGGGGGGGGGGGGGATGGGTTTGTGGGTTTGTCTTTTGTTTTTTTTGTTTACCGGTTTGAAGGGCGGAGCATCAACCGGCACGGCGGTCCACGGAGCGCTGATGGCGTCTCTCTTCGTCTGTCTGGAGTCTGATATGCATCACATCCTCTCCACACTGATTATGATTTTATTCATTCATAAAAAGGCAAGTCAGGTACAACGGAAACGCACGTATCTGCTGTTTATCCGACACACGCACACACACGCACGCACGCACGCACGGAGCCTGGAAACTATCCTGTGAATATTTCTTATGCTTATTAACCCTCCTGTTGTCCTCAGGCCAAATTTGACCCGTTAACAAAAACTTTCTATATCAGAACTACGACAAAAGAACGTTGAAAATAAATTGACGAAATGTTTGAAAAAGTGACCAAAAAAAAATCTGAGTGCCAAAAAAAAAAACATCGGCAAAGGTGACAAAAACTTGACCTAAATAATAAAAACATTGGAAAAAGCCACAAAAAATTAGTTAAAAAATTGACAAAAATATAATTTAAAAAAAAAAAACGGCCAAAAACTGACAATAAAATTTGAATAAAATCGAAAAAACGTCCAGAAAGGTGGAGAAAAAGAACAAGAAAATGATGAAATTTTGATCCATAAAAACTCAAAGTTGCAGGTTGACGGGACGACAACACGAGGGTTAAGATTAAACTAAACTGTAGTAAATACAGCGATGACGCAAATATTCACCATCAGGAAAAGTCCTGCAGAGAACAGAAGAAGTACTGGAGTTTCTGAAGTTATACATACAGAATATTGGCCCGAGAGCGTTTTATTATTATTATTATCAACCATTATATTTTTGATAAACGTAGTATATTAGTATTGTAGTTGAGCTAATTTAACGGGCTGTTATCATTTGATCATTAGGCTTCAAATGTTACTTTTAGATTTACCCCTCTGAATTGTACTACTGTAAGTACACAGTATGAAGTAACCTAAAATGGAAAATATTCCATTTTACAGTAAAAGTACTTGTTCAAACGGAGAGAACTTAATGTTTGTATCGTCTCGGGGTTAGCGAGCCAGCCCCCAAATTCTTGACTTAATTGAGGGAACAATATATATATATATATATATATATATATATATATATATATATATATATATATATGGTCCAAAAATGAGTCATTTGAGGGGATCATTTAACAAACATTCGCTCTCCAGACTCCCGCCAGGCTCTGTGTTCTGATAAAGCACATTATATAACTATATATATCTATATATATCTATATATAACTATATATATCTATATATATAACTGTATATAGATATATATATATATACTGAACAAAATTATAAACGCAACACTTTTGTTTTTGCCCCATTTTTCATGAGCTGAACTCAAAGATCTGAGACTTTTTCTACGTACACAAAAGGTTTATTTCTCTCAAATATTGTTCATAAATGTGTCTAAATCTGTGTCAGTGAGCACGAGATCATCCGTCCACCTCACAGGTGTGGCGCATCAAGATGCTGATTGGACAGCGTGATTATTGCACAGGTGTGCCTTAGGCTGGCCACAATAAAAGGCCGCTCTAAATTGTGCAGTTTTACTGTATCGGAGAAGCACTTGGAGAAGTTTTAGTATTCACTAGACAGATTTATGAACAATATTTGAGAGAAATAAACCTTTTGTGTACGTAGAAAAAGTCTCAGATCTTTGAGTTCAGCTCATGAAAAATGGGGCAAAAACAAAAGTTGCCTTTATAATTTAGTTCAGTGTATATATAGATATATATACATATATCTATATATAGATCTATATACATATATATGTATAAAACATAAGAACTTCCTGTTCTGTGCTTTCATACTGCGAGTAACTCGAGTTGTGTCGCGTCGACAAAGACAGAAATAAATCAAAGAGTTTCTCAGAAGAAAAGAAAAATCTCTTTCTGCTGATTTATCGTATGAAAACATTCAGATGTTCGTCAGATTACAGTCACATGATTAATCATTCATGAAAAGAGTTTCAGGTCTGTGTATCTTTGCATCCAAAGCGTCTCATTACGTCGACATTTGCTTTTCTTTGTCATTTATTATAGTTAAAATATTTCCCTATATTACAGGGAGTTTAGTTATTTTAATTTTTTCACTATTTTGTTTTTGGTGACAAAACGGCTAATCAATAATCACATAGTTGTTAGTTTAAACCCTCATTTTTGTCTTTTCCAAATACAAAATGGATTTTTTAGGGGGCCGCTGACAGACTCAGATTATTATTCTGAGTAACTGATAACATTATGGGATGGATCCCTACAGAGATAGAGCTTTAAAACCTCTTTGAGACCTTTCTGTTTAACCAGAAACAGCTCTGAAGTCGCTACGCTAAACCCACCAGACTCCATGTAAATAATCAGGACTTTTAGCGTGTATAGAGCCAGACTCCATGTAAATAATCACTACTTTTAACGTGTATAGAGCCAGACTCCATGTAAATAATCAGGACTTTTAGCGTGTATAGAGCCAGACTCCATGTAAATAATCACTACTTTTAGCGTGTATAGAGCCAGACTCCATGTAAATAATCACTACTTTTAACGTGTATAGAGCCAGACTCCATGTAAATAATCACTACTTTTAGTGTGTATAGAGCCAGACTCCATGTAAATAATCAGGACTTTTAACGTGTATAGAGCCAGACTCCATGTAAATAATCAGGACTTTTAGCGTGTATAGAGCCAGACTCCATGTAAATAATCACTACTTTTAGCGTGTATAGAGCCAGACTCCATGTAAATAATCACTACTTTTAACGTGTATAGAGCCAGACTCCATGTAAATAATCACTACTTTTAGTGTGTATAGAGCCAGACTCCATGTAAATAATCAGGACTTTTAGCGTGTATAGAGCCAGACTCCATGTAAATAATCAGGACTTTTAGCGTGTATAGAGCCAGACTCCATGATTTTTTTTTTGCTGATTGAAAGTTAAAAAAAAAATCTTTAGATGAAAAGCTACACAGACGAATAGCAGGAACTCCTTTCTTTGAATCACACGAGGCCTTTAGGGTCTCTGTTTTAGTGTGAACGTTGATTTCTTTTGGGGGGGAGGTGGGGGGGGGATATTTGTATGTTTAAACAGTTGTGATGTCATATTGCTCCTTTTGTTTCTTCTCTGCGAGCCGGACTCGTTCGCGGCCACTGTAGCCGCACACACGCCGCTATGTGTCTGTGTTTCAGAGTGTTTGTGCCGTGCAGACGATGCTTCTGGAGATCTCTGAGATACCTCTGGAGATCTCTGAGATACCTCTGGAGATCTCTGAGATACCTCTGGAGATCTCTGAGATACCTCTGGAGATCTCTGAGATACCTCTGAGACCGGACGTCGGCTTGACCGATGATATGACTGGAAATATGAAATAAAAACCTTCTCAAGGTCCGTCTTCTTTCTTCTGACAAAGGCATTTCTTCTCTCTGAATTATGACTGGTTTCCTTTGTTCATGTTTGTGCATTAACAGTAGCAGAGTACAGTTTGATAAAATAACAAGAAAATGGAAATTACATCTAGACCGGACCGTTCTGGACCGGCAGGAAGACTAGCGAGACAGACGGAGCGAGCGGGACAGGAAGCCGGCGTCCCGACGCTAATTATTTTTCCCTACTATGGCCACGCCGAGACCCGCCTTCAGTAGCAGTCCAGTCCCTCCAGAAAAACGTGATTATGCGATCGCAGAATTCAACGCATAATCAGCCGAAGTCTGCATATTTATGCGGGGGGGGCCTCATTTTTTTCAAATACGCCGCACTTTCACCACATAAATTGCAGATTTCCGCACAAAATACGCGGGGCTTGCATGATGTCATAATCCTCGCATTTTAGTTGCAAAAAAAGTCACATATATCTCAGCAGGAAGATGAAAAATGTTGTTTACTTCACACGAGAGCAGCCATTTTCCCGTTGCCATGGGAACGTTATGAAGTGACGTCATTTCTCCTAGTGAGAACACGGTGTTGGGGGGGAATCACTTTGTTTTTCTCTTTTTCATCAAACCGCAGTTTTTGCAAGTTCCCGCAATTTCATCGCATAAAATGGCATAAATATCCCGCATATTCCATCACATTTTTTAAGAAAACGTGCCGCATAATCAAGGATTTTTTTGCCCTCAACAATCACAAAAAAACTCGGTGTTTTTCTGAAGGGACTGCACATTCAATCACTACTACCGGCCTACGCGTGCACGCTTACGCAAGGTAACGTAACCCCATGAGTTCAGGTCCTGTCCCCTGACCAATCAGCTCATCCTAACCCTTAACCACTCGAGGTCACATGCCTAACCCCAACCAATCGAGCTGCTATTGAAGGGCGGGTCCTGGCGTGGCCACAGTAGCAAGAATAAACTGGCGTGAGGGGGGGGGACGCCGGCGTCTTTGTCCTGCGAGTCCGTTGACAGTCAAACGGTGGTGCTGCTGTTGCCGGTTTGACAGAGTCGTCCCGTTTCTGATTGACTGGTGTCTCTAACAAAAATAAAAATTTAAAAATATGACGCAACAAAAAAACAGAAAACCTGGCTTGGAAAAGGATTTGTACTTGAGGCAGTGTTCACCTGTAACAGACTAACAGGCTCGGCAGCGTTAAAACGTTCACAAGTTAGTCACAAAAAAAATAACATAACAACAACAACAAAAGAGCTCCGAGGCAGAAAACATGAAATAGGCAAAGGGGAGAGAAATAGACATTATTAATGAGATGATCCCAGTACAAAACACAGAAAAAAGGTTTTTGGCATATTTTCTATACTGGTCTTAAAGGGGGAAAGGGGCTGGACGGACGCATCGCACGCATCCACTCGGACGTGTGCGAGTGCAGCTGTCAACTAAACACTTACGTCCCTTTTGTCTGTTTCAACTCTTTGTTTTCTGTGATGCAACACAACCAAGAATATTATTTATTCTTTCTTTTAAAGTTTTTTTTTTTTTATTTCCAACCTGGACCCTATTTTCCTACGTGTTTGAGTCTAAGTGACCCCTACAGAGATAGAGCTTTTAGTTAAAGAGTAAGATCCTTTTAGTTTAACATGAAACAGCCCCGAAATCACCATCACCAAACTACACCAGACTCCATGTAAATAATCAGGACTTTTAGCGTGTATAGAGCCAGACTCCATGTAAATAATCAGGACTTTTAGCGTGTATAGAGCCAGACTCCATGTAAATAATCACTACTTTAAGCGTGTATAGAGCCAGACTCCATGTAAATAATCAGTACTTTTAGTGTGTATAGAGCCAGACTCCATGTAAATAATCAGTACTTTTAGCGTGTATAGAGCCAGACTCCATGTAAATAATCAGGACTTTTAGCGTGTATAGAGCCAGACTCCATGTAAATAATCACTACTTTTAGCGTGTATAGAGCCAGACTCCATGTAAATAATCACTACTTTTAGCGTGTATAGAGCCAGACTCCATGTAAATAATCAGTACTTTTAGCGTGTATAGAGCCAGACTCCATGTAAATAATCACTACTTTTAGCGTGTATAGAGCCAGACTCCATGTAAATAATCACTACTTTTAGCGTGTATAGAGCCAGACTCCATGTAAATAATCAGTACTTTTAGCGTGTATAGAGCCAGACTCCATGTAAATAATCACTACTTTTAGCGTGTATAGAGCCAGACTCCATGTAAATAATCAGGACTTTTAGCGTGTATAGAGCCAGACTCCATGTAAATAATCAGGACTTTTAGCGTGTATAGAGCCAGACTCCATGTAAATAATCAGGACTTTTAGCGTGTATAGAGCCAGACTCCATGTAAATAATCAGGACTTTTAGCGTGTATAGAGCCAGACTCCATGTAAATAATCACTACTTTTAGCGTGTATAGAGCCAGACTCCATGTAAATAATCAGGACTTTTAGCGTGTATAGAGCCAGACTCCATGTAAATAATCACTACTTTAAGCGTGTATAGAGCCGGACTCCATGTAAATAATCACTACTTTAAGCGTGTATAGAGCCGGACTCCATGTAAATAATCACTACTTTAAGCGTGTATAGAGCCGGACTCCATGTAAATAATCAGTACTTTAAGCGTGTATAGAGCCAGACTCCATGTAAATAATCAGTACTTTTAGTGTGTATAGAGCCAGACTCCATGTAAATAATCAGGACTTTTAGCGTGTATAGAGCCAGACTCCATGTAAATAATCAGTACTTTTAGCGTGTATAGAGCCAGACTCCATGTAAATAATCACTACTTTTAGCGTGTATAGAGCCAGACTCCATGTAAATAATCAGGACTTTTAGCGTGTATAGAGCCAGACTCCATGTAAATAATCAGTACTTTTAGTGTGTATAGAGCCAGACTCCATGTAAATAATCAGTACTTTTAGTGTGTATAGAGCCAGACTCCATGTAAATAATCAGTACTTTTAGCGTGTATAGAGCCAGACTCCATGTAAATAATCAGTACTTTTAGCGTGTATTGAACCAGACTCCATGTAAATAATCAGTACTTTTAGCGTGTATAGAGCCAGACTCCATGTAAATAATCACTACTTTTAGCGTGTATAGAGCCAGACTCCATGTAAATAATCAGGACTTTTAGCATGTATAGAGCCAGACTCCATGTAAATAATCAGTACTTTTAGTGTGTATAGAGCCAGACTCCATGTAAATAATCAGTACTTTTAGTGTGTATAGAGCCAGACTCCATGTAAATAATCAGTACTTTTAGCGTGTATAGAGCCAGACTCCATGTAAATAATCAGTACTTTTAGCGTGTATTGAACCAGACTCCATGTAAATAATCAGGACTTTTAGCGTGTATAGAGCCAGACTCCATGTAAATAATCAGGACTTTTAGCGTGTATAGAGCCAGACTCCATGTAAATAATCAGGACTTTTAGCGTGTATAGAGCCAGACTCCATGTAAATAATCACTACTTTTAGCGTGTATAGAGCCAGACTCCATGTAAATAATCAGGACTTTTAGCGTGTATAGAGCCAGACTCCATGTAAATAATCACTACTTTTAGCGTGTATAGAGCCAGACTCCATGTAAATAATCAGGACTTTTAGCGTGTATAGAGCCAGACTCCATGTAAATAATCAGGACTTTTAGCGTGTATAGAGCCAGACTCCATGTAAATAATCAGGACTTTTAGCGTGTATAGAGCCGACATATTCTCACATGTAAATCTGTAAACTATGTGTTTATTTCAACCAAAACTAGAGTTGTGATGGTGGCAAAGGTGGAAAGACGACCCAAAACAGCTTTTCATAGATTTATTTAGTTTCTGTCGACTCTGAATGAAGTGTGTTTTACGACTCTAAAATGACTGTTTATTTACATGGAGTCTGGTGGGTTTAGCGAACGAGAATCCGCAGATTTCTTTATGTTTAAAAAAAAGGATCTTACTCTTTAACAGAAAGGTCGACCTGCTTAGAAATCCTTTCCATGATGTTGTTTTTGTGGATTTTGTGGATTGTTTCTGCGACTTCCAAAAAAACTAAAAAAGGGAATGTCCTATCGTTGTTTGTGTCGCCGCTGAACAGAAAACAAACAGCCAAAACACTCAGAGACTCACATGTTTCAGATAAAAAACAAACCTGCGATAATCATAATCATAATAATAATCATAATAATAATAATAATAATACAACATATGTACAGTGATCCCCCTTCAATACTCCAAAAACGTACATGTATCAACAGGCATCAGCATGAAAATACTAAAATCTCCACTAGAAATGCTAATTTCTGTAAGTTTTTTCTTAAATACTTTTTGTCTTTGACTTTAACTCTATTAATACTGAAAAAAAGTTATTCTCTGTTTTTGTTTTGAAGGCTCGTTTTACATACACGATGAAAACATTTTTCCTGAATTATTATGGCAAAAACATTGTTCGTAGGAGAATGAGAACAAACATCTACTCGGATATATCAATGTACAGTCCCGGTGGCGCCCGCCGATGCTTTGTTTATCTGTGACTACGACTCTACGTCTACCGTTCTCTCTCGCTATACGCACAACAAGAATTATATCTGTGTAAAAAAAAAAAAAAAAAAAAAAAGGAAATATCTTTCAGGCCGCGCGCAGAAACTCCCGCCGCGGCGCCGCTGTGATCTAACGTTTTGTAATAAATACATTAAGGCCAAGAAACATTAAAAACATAAAAAAAGAAATCTCGTAAGCACTGTAGGTGTTTGGGTTTTTAAAAAATACTTGAATCGAGTGAAGAGGCTCTTTTTTTTTTTTTTTGACTTTCTCTCAGTTCTTTGTGGCTTTTTTTTCAGCTCCACGGAGAAACGATGGTTAGATAATTACTCAGACAAAAAGGAAAAAATCCTCACCGCCGTGAGAGAGACAGGGGGAGGGGGGGCTAGTTGTGGGCGTCGTCCTGGCTGTGGGCGTGGCTCTTCTGCTGCAGGGGCGTGGTGGCTGAGGGGCCCGGGGCGGTGGAGGCGGCGGCGGTGGAGGCGGCGGCGGTGGCGGCCGCCGCGGAGGAGGCGGTGAGGGTGAGGGCGGCGGCGGCCGCGTTGCTGGTGGGTTTGATCCAGGACTGCGAGAGCAGGGATGCGGCGGCGATGGTGGCGGTGGTCGTCATGGTGACCTGGATGAGTTGGTCGCGTTGGATCAACCTGATGAGGGCTTTGAGGCGTTCGAGCGAGGCCTGAGTGTCTCTCTGCTGCCCCAGCAGTCGCTCCCTCACGTCCATACACTGCTGCACGCACACACGCATGCACGCACGCATGCACAGACACACGCACGCACGCACACACAGACACACACACGCACGCACACACACACACACACACACACACACACACAGTTGTGTGTTTAATGGTCTGATCATCTCAGCTGGACTTGTAGCCGTTATATTGTCGGCTAGTTTACTTTAGAATCAAACATCTGATTTTATAAACTACGTGTGTTTAATGTGCAGGAATCTGAATGTGTAAAGTAACTAGTCAAGGGCAAAGCTCCTGGATTATGTGCAAGAATTACTTTTGTTGTAGTTAAAAAAAATACTTTTATTCTAGCGCAAAAATTACTTTTATTCTAGCGCAAAAAATACTTTTATTCTAGCACAAAAAATACTTTTATTCTAGCACAACAAATACTTTTATTGTGGCTCAAAAAATACTTTTACTCTAGTTCAAAAAATACTTTTATTCTAGCCCAAAAATTACTTTTATTCTAGTTCAAAAAATACTTTTATTCCAGTTCAAAAATTACTTTTATTCTAGCCCAAAAATTACTTTTATTCAAGTTCAGAAATTACTTTTATTCTAGCGCAAAAATTACTTTTATTCTAGCCCAAAAATTACTTTTATTCTAGCCCAAAAAATACTTTTATTCCAGTTCAAAAAATACTTTTATTCTAGTTCAGAAATTACTTTTATTCTAGTTCAGAAATTACTTTTATTCTAGCCCAAAAAATACTTTTATTCTAGCTCAAAAATACTTTTATTCCAGTTCAAAGAATATTTTTATTCTAGCGCAAAAAATACTTTTATTCTAGCCCAAAAATTACTTTTATTCTAGCCCAAAAATTACTTTTATTCAAGTTCACAAATTACTTTTATTCCAGTTCAAAAAATACTTTTATTCTAGTTCAGAAATTACTTTTATTCTAGTTCAGAAATTACTTTTATTCTAGTTCAGAAATTACTTTTATTCTAGTTCAGAAATTACTTTTATTCTAGCTCAAAAATACTTTTATTCTAGTTCAAAAATTATTTTTATTCTAGCGCAAAAAATACTTTTATTTCAGTTCAAAAATTACTTTTATTCTAGCTCAAAAAATACTTTTATTCTAGCCCAAAAATTACTTTTATTCTAGTTCAAAATTTACTTTTATTCTAGTTCAACAATTATTTTTATTCTAGCCCAAAAATTACTTTTATTCTAGTTCAAAATTTACTTTTATTCTAGTTCAAACATTACTTTTATTTCAGTTCAAAAATTACTTTTATTCTAGCTCAAAAATACTTTTATTCCAGTTCAAAAAATACTTTTATTCTAGCTTAAAAATACTTTTATTCTAGTTCAAAAATTACTTTTATTCTAGTTCAAACATTACTTTTATTTCAGTTCAAAAATTACTTTTATTCTAGCTCAAAAATACTTTTATTCCAGTTCAAAAAATACTTTTATTCTAGCTTAAAAATACTTTTATTCCAGTTCAAAAAATACTTTTATTCTAGCACAAAAAATACTTTTATTCTAGCACAACAAATACTTTTATTGTGGCTCAAAAAATACTTTTACTCTAGTTCAAAAAATACTTTTATTCTAGCCCAAAAATTACTTTTATTCTAGTTCAAAAAATAATTTTATTCCAGTTCAAAAATTACTTTTATTCTAGCCCAAAAATTACTTTTATTCAAGTTCAGAAATTACTTTTATTCTAGCACAAAAATTACTTTTATTCTAGCCCAAAAATTACTTTTATTCTAGCCCAAAAAATACTTTTATTCCAGTTCAAAAAATACTTTTATTCTAGTTCAGAAATTACTTTTATTCTAGTTCAGAAATTACTTTTATTCTAGCCCAAAAAATACTTTTATTCTAGCTCAAAAATACTTTTATTCCAGTTCAAAGAATATTTTTATTCTAGCGCAAAAATTACTTTTATTCTAGCCCAAAAATTACTTTTATTCTAGCCCAAAAATTACTTTTATTCAAGTTCACAAATTACTTTTATTCCAGTTCAAAAAATACTTTTATTCTAGTTCAGAAATTACTTTTATTCTAGTTCAGAAATTACTTTTATTCTAGTTCAGAAATTACTTTTATTCTAGTTCAGAAATTACTTTTATTCTAGTTCAGAAATTACTTTTATTCTAGCTGAAAAATACTTATATTCTAGTTCAAAAATTATTTTTATTCTAGCGCAAAAAATACTTTTATTTCAGTTCAAAAATTACTTTTATTCTAGCTCAAAAAATACTTTTATTCTAGCCCAAAAATTACTTTTATTCTAGTTCAAAATTTACTTTTATTCTAGTTCAACAATTATTTTTATTCTAGCCCAAAAATTACTTTTATTCTAGTTCAAAATTTACTTTTATTCTAGTTCAACAATTATTTTTATTCTAGCCCAAAAATTACTTTTATTCTAGTTCAAAAATTACTTTTATTCTAGTTCAAAAATTACTTTTATTCAAGTTCAGAAATTACTTTTATTCTAGCGCAAAAATTACTTTTATTCTAGCTCAAAAATTACTTTTATTCTAGCCCAAAAAATACTTTTATTCCAGTTCAAAAAATACTTTTATTCTAGTTCAGAAATTACTTTTATTCTAGTTCAGAAATTACTTTTATTCTAGCCCAAAAAATACTTTTATTCTAGCTCAAAAATACTTTTATTCCAGTTCAAAAAATACTTTTATTCTAGTTCAGAAATTGCTTTTATTCTAGTTCAGAAATTACTTTTATTCTAGCCCAAAAAATATTTTTATTCTAGCTCAAAAATACTTTTATTCCAGTTCAAAAATTACTTTTATTCTAGCCCAAAAATTACTTTTATTCTAGCCCAAAAATTACTTTTATTCAAGTTCACAAATTACTTTTATTCCAGTTCAAAAAATACTTTTATTCTAGTTCAGAAATTACTTTTATTCTAGTTCAGAAATTACTTTTATTCTAGTTCAAAAATTACTTTTATTCTAGTTCAAACATTACTTTTATTTCAGTTCAAAAATTACTTTTATTCTAGCCCAAAAATTACTTTTATTCTAGTTCAAAAATTACTTTTATTCTAGTTCAAACATTACTTTTATTTCAGTTCAAAAATTACTTTTATTCTAGCTCAAAAATACTTTTATTCCAGTTCAAAAAATACTTTTATTCTAGCTTAAAAATACTTTTATTCCAGTTCAAAAAATACTTTTATTCTAGCTCAAAAATACTTTTATTCCAGTTCAAAAAATACTTTTATTCTAGCGCAAAGAATACTTTTATTTCAGTTCAAAACTTACTTTTATTCTAGCGCAAAAATTACTTTTATTCAAGTTCAGAAATTACTTTTATTCTAGTTCAGAAATTACTTTTATTCTAGCCCAAAAAATACTTTTATTCTAGCTCAAAAATACTTTTATTCCAGTTCACAAAATATTTTTATTCTAGCTCAAAAAATACTTTTATTCTAGCCCAAAAATTACTTGTATTCTAGTTCAAAATTTACTTTTATTCTAGTTCAAAAATTATTTTTATTCTAGCGCAAAAAATACTTTTATTTCAGTTCAAAACTTACTTTTATTCTAGTTCAAACATTACTTTTATTTCAGTTCAAAAATTACTTTTATTCTAGCTCAAAAATACTTTTATTCCAGTTCAAAAAATACTTTTATTCCAGTTCAAAAAATACTTTTATTCTAGCCCAAAAAATACTTTTATTCCAGTTCAGAAATTACTTTTATCCTAGTTCAGAAATTACTTTTATTCTAGTTCAGAAATTACTTTTATTCTAGCCCAAAAAATACTTTTATTCTAGCTCAAAAATACTTTTATTCCAGTTCAAAAAATATTTTTATTCTAGCGCAAAAATTACTTTTATTCTAGCCCAAAAATTACTTTTATTCTAGTTCAGAAATTACTTTTATTCTAGTTCAGAAATTACTTTTATTCTAGTTCAGAAATTACTTTTATTCTAGCCCAGAAAATACTTTTATTCTAGCTCAAAAATACTTTTATTCCAGTTCAAAACATATTTTTATTCTAGCTCAAAAAATACTTTTATTTCAGTTCAAAAATTACTTTTATTCTAGCTCAAAAAATACTTTTATTCTAGCCCAAAAATTACTTTTATTCTAGTTCAAAATTTACTTTTACTCTAGTTCAGAAATTATTTTTATTCTAGCCCAAAAATTACTTTTATTCTAGTTCAAAAATTACTTTTATTCTAGTTCAAACATTACTTTTATTTCAGTTCAAAAATTACTTTTATTCTAGCTCAAAAATACTTTTATTCCAGTTCAAAAAATACTTTTATTCTAGCTCAAAAATACTTTTATTCCAGTTCAAAAAATACTTTTATTCTAGCCCAAAAAATACTTTTATTCCAGTTCAAAAAATACTTTTATTCTAGTTCAGAAATTACTTTTATCCTAGTTCAGAAATTACTTTTATTCTAGTTCAGAAATTACTTTTATTCTAGCCCAAAAAATACTTTTATTCTAGCTCAAAAATACTTTTATTCCAGTTCAAAAAATATTTTATTCTAGCGCAAAAATTACTTTTATTCTAGTTCAGAAATTACTTTTATTCTAGTTCAGAAATTACTTTTATTCTAGCCCAGAAAATACTTTTATTCTAGCTCAAAAATACTTTTATTCCAGTTCAAAAAATATTTTTATTCTAGCTCAAAAAATACTTTTATTTCAGTTCAAAAATTACTTTTATTCCAGTTCAAAAAATACTTTTATTCTAGCCCAAAAAATACTTTTATTCCAGTTCAAAAAATACTTTTATTCTAGTTCAGAAATTACTTTTATCCTAGTTCAGAAATTACTTTTATTCTAGTTCAGAAATTACTTTTATTCTAGCCCAGAAAATACTTTTATTCTAGCTCAAAAATACTTTTATTCCAGTTCAAAAAATATTTTTATTCTAGCTCAAAAAATACTTTTATTTCAGTTCAAAAATTACTTTTATTCTAGCTCAAAAAATACTTTTATTCTAGCCCAAAAATTACTTTTATTCTAGTTCAAAATTTACTTTTACTCTAGTTCAGAAATTATTTTTATTCTAGCCCAAAAATTACTTTTATTCTAGTTCAAAAATTACTTTTATTCTAGTTCAAACATTACTTTTATTTCAGTTCAAAAATTACTTTTATTCTAGCTCAAAAATACTTTTATTCCAGTTCAAAAAATACTTTTATTCTAGTTCAAACATTACTTTTATTTCAGTTCAAAAATTACTTTTATTCTAGCTCAAAAATACTTTTATTCCAGTTCAAAAAATACTTTTATTCTAGCTCAAAAATACTTTTATTCCAGTTCAAAAAATACTTTTATTCTAGCTCAAAAATACTTTTATTCCAGTTCAAAAAATAATTTTATTCTAGCGCAAAGAATACTTTTATTTCAGTTCAAAAATTACTTTTATTCTAGCGCAAAAAATACTTTTATTCAAGTTCAGAAATTACTTTTATTCCAGTTCAAAAATACTTTTATTCTAGTTCAGAAATTACTTTTATTCTAGTTCAGAAATTACTTTTATTCTAGTTCAGAAATTACTTTTATTCTAGTTCAGAAATTACTTTTCTTCTAGTTCAGAAATTACTTTTATTCTAGCCCAAAAAATACTTTTATTCTAGCTCAAAAAATACTTTTATTGTAGTTCAAAAATTATTTTTATTCTAGCGCAAAAAATACTTTTATTTCAGTTCAAAAATTACTTTTATTCTAGCTCAAAAAATACTTTTATTCTAGCCCAAAAATTACTTTTATTCTAGTTCAAAATTTACTTTTATTCTAGTTCAAAAATTATTTTTATTCTAGCGCAAAAATTACTTTTATTTTAGTTCAAAAATTACTTTTATTCTAGTTCAAACATTACTTTTATTTCAGTTCAAAAATTACTTTTATTCTAGCTCAAAAATACTTTTATTCCAGTTCAAAAAATACTTTTATTCTAGCGCAAAAAATACTTTTATTCTAGCTCAAAAATACTTTTATTCCAGTTCAAAAAATACTTTTATTCTAGCTCAAAAAATACTTTTATTCCAGTTCAAAAAATACTTTTATTCTAGCGCAAAAAATACTTTTATTTCAGTTCAAAAATTACTTTTATTCTAGCTCAAAAAATACTTTTATTCTAGCCCAAAAATTACTTTTATTCTAGTTCAAAATTTACTTTTATTCTAGTTCAAAAATTATTTTTATTCTAGCGCAAAAGATACTTTTATTTCAGTTCAAAAATTACTTTTATTCTAGTTCAAACATTACTTTTATTTCAGTTCAAAAATTACTTTTATTCTAGCTCAAATATACTTTTATTCCAGTTCAAAAAATACTTTTATTCTAGCTCAAAAATACTTTTATTCCAGTTCAAAAAATACTTTTATTCTAGCGCAAAAATACTTTTATTCCAGTTCAAAAAATACTTTTATTCTAGCTCAAAAATACTTTTATTCCAGTTCAAAAAATACTTTTATTCTAGCGCAAAAAATACTTTTATTCTAGCTCAAAGATACTTTTATTTCAGTTCAAACATTACTTTTGCTTACAGACTTGAGAGACTTTTCAATCTGAACATCTGACTGGAGGATTTCCCAGAATTTCAAACTCTTCCTTAAAGCCACGAACACGTAGGACACGCCGCTCTGGTGCTGTGGTGGGGAAATCAAACGCTCCCGTTGCGTCAGGTGGAGACAAGGTGTGTGTTGATTTTACCTTGAGCGCTTCGTTGAGCTTCTCGTCTTCTTCTTCCAGGTGAGCGCATTCTTTCTTCAGCTCCGTGTTCCGTCTGAGCAGCCGCCGCTTCTCCTCCTGCCTCACTGCTCACACACACACACACACACACACACACACACACACACACAGACGCACACACACACACACAGACACACACACATACACACACACACACATACACACACACACACACACACAGACACACACACACACAC
>CM042447.1:1465143-1475143 GCA_023631565.1 Gymnocephalus cernua | reverse complement strand
GTCTGTCTCTCTCTCTAGCAGTCAACCCCTTCCCTCTAAACTGCAAGCTTAGAGTAAAATAAGTGAAAATAAACAAAAACAAATGACTCATCTGGACACCAGCTTTTTTGGACGCTTTTGAATTTTTTATCAGTGTTTCCCAAAGAGCCCAAGATGACGTCCTCACGTGTCTTGTTGTGTCCACAAACTCAAAGATATTCAGTTTACTGTCCCAGAGGAGAGAAGAAACTAGAACATATTCACATTTAACAAGCTGCAGACACACAACTGTTACAGTTTTTCATTAAAAAATGACTCAAATTGCGGCCGATGATGTGATAGTTGACAATAGTTATGTGATAGTTGTAATTAACTAATCGATTCATCTTTGAAGCTCTATAGGTCTTATATCTTTTGGGTACGAGATAAAATATATATATTTATATATTTCAGCTTTAAGAAAAACAACTTTCTGCTCTCTGCAAAAAGCAGCCATTTTGTTTTGTGCCTGTAAAAAGAGAAAATGCGTCGGCTGTCCCAGCTATTGAAGCTCTTCCAGTCTCATCACCCGTCCCGTATCGCCACGGTTACCTCCCGGACTAACCCGTTGGATCGGCCGGTTGAACAGAACGGCGAGCGCCTCCAGCCGGAGCTCTGACTCACAGGTCAGCGTAACCCGGCCGAGAGAACAGGAGGAATATGGGTGATATTTTTAGGTGAGTGACTCACACAGACACACATCTTCTCTCTCTCTCTCTCTCTCTCTCTCCCTCTCCCTCTCCCTCTCTCTCCACTTCCACGTCTTGGCTTAATGTCTTCGCCGAGTGTCGAGCAGTAATGAGCGACCACGGGGAGGATAAAAGGCCGCTGGATGGTGTGTTTTCATTATCTGAGACGCACAGCTCCTGCTGTCCTGAACACACAGCTGGAAATAGCTCCCGTCTCGCCCCTCCAACGCTGATAACGTGTAGAAAAGACGACAGGTTCAGAGTTCACAGCGTCTCATTATATTTAGGCTACAAGCCTGACGGATAACAAGGAATCAAGAGTTGATACTTAACCTTCATTTACACCGCTTCGTTTTGGTTTTGAGACAAAACTAATCACCGTTTAAAGGGACACGCCACGGTTTGTTGAAATAGAGCTTATCACGGTCTCCTCTAGCTGTAGATAAGTGGGGTCTCCTCTAGCTGTAGATAGGTGAGGTCTCCTCTAGCTGTAGATAGGTGGGGTCTCCTCTAGCTGTAGATAGGTGGGGTCTCCTCTAGCTGTAGATAGGTGGGGTCTCCTCTAGCTGTAGATAGGTGGGGTCTCCTCTAGCTGTAGATAGGTGGGGTCTCCTCTAGCTGTAGATAGGTGGGGTCTCCTCTAGCTGTAGGTAGGTGGGGTCTCCTCTAGCTGTAGATAGGTGGGGTCTCCTCTAGCTGTAGATAGGTGGGGTCTCCTCTAGCTGTAGATAGGTGGGGTCTCCTCTAGCTGTAGATAGGTGGGGTCTCCTCTAGCTGTAGATAGGTGGGGTCTCCTCTAGCTGTAGATAGGTGAGGTCTCCTCTAGCTGTAGATAGGTGGGGTCTCCTCTAGCTGTAGATAGGTGGGGTCTCCTCTAGCTGTAGATAGGTGGGGTCTCCTCTAGCTGTAGATAGATGGGGTCTCCTCTAGCTGGAGATAGGTGGGGTCTCCTCTAGCTGTAGATAGGTGGGGTCTCCTCTAGCTGTAGATAGGTGGGGTCTCCTCTAGCTGTAGATAGGTGGGGTCTCCTCTAGCTGTAGATAGGTGGGGTCTCCTCTAGCTGGAGATAGGTGGGGTCTCCTCTAGCTGGAGATAGGTGGGGTCTCCTCTAGCTGGAGATAGGTGGGGTCTCCTCTAGCTGTAGATAGGTGGGGTCTCCTCTAGCTGTAGATAGGTGGGGTCTCCTCTAGCTGTAGATAGATGGGGTCTCCTCTAGCTGGAGATAGGTGGGGTCTCCTCTAGCTGGAGATAGGTGGGGTCTCCTCTAGCTGGAGATAGGTGGGGTCTTCCTCTAGCTGGAGATAGGTGGGGTCTCCTCTAGCTGGAGATAGGTGGGGTTTGTAATTTGTTTGTATGAGTAACACAAGGAGCTCTCACTTACACCAGCATGCCAGATCCCAAAAACAGTTTTTAAGACTCTAAAGTCATTTTTTTCCACGCCTGCAGACACTCAGACATCTTTGAAAGGCCAATGAATCTGCTGAGTGTTGCCAGTCAGCACAAGCCGTCATTTTGTTCTGGCAATAACCTCGGGGAGCGCCGAGCAGCGGTAACAAATCTGGATGTCAGCACAGACCGGGTCCGTCTCACAGCTGCGTGGATGTACCTTTTGTGCCTGCATGCCCGTCCTCACTTCAAAGCAAAAACAAAAAGAGATTTTTTCGAGGCATAAATGTCTCTAACTTTGAAGTTGATCGGGGAGGCAGCTGAGCGGCGGCGGCAGCTGACGGCTGACGGCGGGAGGGGTCTGACTGCACGAAGGCGGAGTGCCTCCCCGTCTACTGGCACCACGGAAGAAAAGCCAAGCACTGTTCATCTGCACACACTCCCCACACAAAGATGACACAGAGCTATTACCTATTTACATATTTTCAATAAGTTTCTACATCAGAAATTTGGGTTTCTTGTGTGGCCGGGTTGGCTCAGCGGGTAGAGCAGGCGCACATACACTTTACGAGGTTTATGCCTCGACGCAGAGGCACAAAGGGTTCAAATCCGACCTGTGACGATTTAATGCATATCTCCCCCCCCCCACCCCTTTCTCACCTTGCTGTCCTGTCAAAAAAGAAAGGCGGAAAAGCCCAAAAAACTATCTTAATCTTTCTTTCAATAACATTTCGGGAAAAAAATTGACAAAAACTTTAAAGAGGCACAGAGCAAGTCAACAAAAACGTTGAAAAGAAGTGACATAAACATCAGGAAAAGCCACGAAAGCGTCAAAAAAAGAAGAACCAAAAATGGATTTCTAAATTTTGACCTAGAAAAACTAAGTTGCACGGTCGAAGGAAGACATCACAAGAGTTAACCACAGACCTTATTTCACACATCTAACCACAAACCCACTGACCTCGAGACGAGGGAACCGGGAGGACAAAACTCATTTCCTGCCGCACTATATGACCCTTCAAGGTGCCATGGCATGAAAATGTCACTTTATGACATATTTTTTTTTTAACATTAATATGAGTACCCCCCCCCAGCCTGCCTACGGCCCCCCCAGTGGCTAGAAATGGTGATAGGTGTAAACCGAGCCCTGGGTATCCTGCTCTGACTTTGAGAAAATGAAAGCTCAGATGGACCAATCAGGAAAATTCCCTTTATGATGTCATAAGGGGAAAGGTTACCTCCCCTTTCTCTGCTTTGCCCGCCCAGAGAATTTGGCCAACCAATGAGAAAGAGAGAGAGACGTATTAGACAGTATTAGGGGACCACTAAGGTCTATATAAAAGAGACTTCAGATACAGTATTAGGGGACCACTAAGGTCTATATAAAAGAGACTTCAGATACAGTATTAGGGGACCACTAAGGTCTATATAAAAGAGACTTCAGATACAGTATTAGGGGACCACTGAGGTCTATATAAAAGAGACTTCAGATACAGTATTAGGGGACCACTGAGGTCTATATAAAAGAGACTTCAGATACAGTATTAGGGGACCACTAAGGTCTATATAAAAGAGACTTCAGATACAGTATTAGGGGACCACTAAGGTCTATATAAAAGAGACTTCAGATACAGTATTAGGGGACCATATAAAAGCATCTAAAAAGCAGCATGTCATAGGACCTTTAATATATCTGGCATTAAAGAGACAATTACATAACAGAAAATGTACTGTGAGTTCACAGTATTATCACAACAAGCTTTGACATTTGTTCTGATGATTAATTTTATCTTTATATAAGCTTGAGGCGATACTAATTATTTCCAAACACTGCACAGATATAGCTTTATTAATTCTTTCCAAACCGATATGTTAATAATAATAATAATAATAATAACAATAATAATAATAATATCAGGATGTTAATTGAAGCCCTGGGAGAATATTAAATCATATCTATGCTGGCAGAAAAAAACCCTCGACGTTTCGACAGTAGAGTAGCCCGCAACATCTAAACTCTCCGCGGCGTATTAAGTCTTTGATCGGCCGTTTTTCGAGGCAATGTTTGTGTCACTGCGGCTTTGATTAAAGGGGATTTCTGAAGATTATATTCCCCACCAAGTAGAAAGGCATTATCAGTATTAAAGCAACGATGCCTTGAGCTGAGCTGCAGATGCGTGGTGGATGCGATCAGATTTGAGAGGGATGGCGAGGATTAGACGCACAAAGGCGTCGACCTGACAGCTCATTACAGCTTAACACGCAGGCTCCATCGCCACGACAACGCCAAGATCCCTCCATCTACCAAAACCTTTGGATGTGACGGGGTGATGCTGCACTTTTTCGTAAGAAAACTTTTTCAGATAAGTATTTTTTTGATAGTAGTAGTTGTTGTTGTTGTTGTGGCATTTTGATCTTTTGTTATTTTATGTTTTATGTAATATTTTATTAATTGTATTTTCTGTGTGTGTGTGTGCCTGTAAGAGTAATTAAGTCTCTCTCTCTCTCCCCCTCCCTCATTTCCTCTCTCTCTCTCTCTCTCTCTCTCTCTCTCTCTCTCTCTCTCTCTCTCTCTCTCTCTAACTGGGACGTTTTATAAAGAATATGTCGAGGTCATTTCCTCTCTAACTGGGACGTTTTATAAAGAATATGTCGAGGTCATTTCCTCTCTAACTGGGACGTTTTATAAAGAATATGTCGAGGTCATTTCCTCTCTAACTGGGACGTTTTATAAAGAATATGTCGAGGTCATTTCCTCTCTAACTGGGACGTTTTATAAAGAACATGTCGAGGTCATTTCCTCTCTAACTGGGACGTTGTGGGACTGATTGGTGGGATTGTTGTGGATGAAGTCCACACGGAGATACACTGGTAAGAGCCAATGAGGTTTAACCATGTGTCAGCTGATTTAAATAACTCATGTTACTGTATTGTGTCAACAGTTAACTTCATGTAATATTGGATGTGACGTTTTATGTTGCAGAGTTCAAATGTTCCACCAGAAGGAGTTCCTTCCTGAGACTATTTAGCAGAGACACCAACTTCACCAATCACTCCAAAACGTTGCCACAAAATGAACGTCTGCATCATTCATCTTCTTCCTCTGTACCACTCCCACCCTCCTCCTCCTCCTCCTCCTCCTCCTCTTCCTCTGTTGCATCATGGGACAACAGGAAGCGGTTAGTAAATCAGGACAACTCCTCCCCGACCGAGATGCAAATATGAGCATCTCCAACATGCACGCTTTCCTGCACTGATAGGTAGTTATTGGAAACAGCGCTGGAAGAAGTATTCAGATCCTTTACTTCAGTAAAAGTACTAATACCACACAAAATACAAGTAAGATTCCTGCAGTGAAAATGTTACTTAAGTAAAAGTATGTGAGTATCATCAGGAAAATGTAGTTGAAGTATTAAAAGTAAAGAAGAATCCTCACGTTTTAGAAAGGGTAAAGGATCCAAACATTTTTACAAAGACAGAAAAACAGCTTCCTGCTGCGGACGCCCTGCAGTGATCAGTGAACAGTCTCTGGGTTATTTATTGGTGATGCAGCACGTGACGTTTAGTGCGCTCTTTATTATCGTCCGGGTGATGTAATGGGATGTACGACCTCCGTGACCTTCTGCATAGAACAGGCAGATCTGGAGGAGGCGTCTCCGACCCAAACGACCCGACACACGGCCGCTGTGGACCACGACGGCGGGCTGAAGGGACTCTCTCCGACTCTGGAGACATTTCAGATGCTCGACTCTAAAATGTGAAGGGTCACAGACGACCTGTACGCCCGGGAAGAGAGACAGAGCGCATTTAAGTCCCGCCCCCACCGGAGGGGAAAACAAATCTCCCCTCGCCTAGCAAACAACAGAAAAGTACCTAAAAGCTGCCGTGTGGTGATATTCACTACCAACGTAAACAACCCAGAACTTAAGTTTTCATAAGCTGCCGACATGAAAAACTGAGTTTTTATGAAGGCAAAAGTGGAGACAGACGTGAGGAATCAGCAGAGAGAATGGAGACAAACTAACGTTATGTCCGATGTTACGTGTCTTAACTTAAAGACAAAGGGCCCTATTTTAACGATGTGAGGTCACGGCGTGAAGCGCCTGGCGCAGGTGTGTTTAGGGCGTGTCCAAATCCACTTTTGCTAGTTTGACGGAGGATAAAAGGGTCTGTGCGGCGGGCGCATGGTTCAAGAATGCACCTGAACACACCTCCTTGTAAGATCAGCACACCCAGAATGCACCTGAACACACCTCCCTGTAAGACCAGCACGCCCAGAATGCACCTGAACACACCTCCCTGTAAGACCAGCACGCCCAGAATGCACCTGAACACACCTCCCTGTAAGACCAGCACGCCCAGAATGCACCTGAACACACCTCCCTGTAAGACCAGCACGCCCAGAATGCACCTGAACACACCTCTCTGTAAGACCAGCACGCCCAGAATGCACCTGAACACACCTCCCTGTAAGACCAGCACGCCCAGAATGCACCTGAACACACCTCCCTGTAAGACCAGCACGCCCAGAATGCACCTGAACACACCTCCCTGTAAGACCAGCACGCCCAGAATGCACCTGAACACACCTCCCTGTAAGACCAGCACGCCCAGAATGCACCTGAACACACCTCCCTGTAAGACCAGCACGCCCAGAATGCACCTGAACACACCTCCCTGTAAGACCAGCACGCCCAGAATGCACCTGAACACACCTCCCTGTAAGACCAGCACGCCCAGAATGCACCTGAACACACCTCCCTGTAAGACCAGCACGCCCAGAATGCACCTGAACACACCTCCCTGTAAGACCAGCACGCCCATGGGCCACAGATGGGCGCAGGTGCATCTGCCAGGGCCCTTATAGTTAAACCTAAAACTGACATTTGGATAATGCAAACGTACATAACATTAGCTCAGCGTCTTCCCATTCTGACTGTATATTTATACATGATAACTTTGCCCCAAATAACCCTTCAGTTATTCATCCATTTGTCTGTTATCTGCTGCCACAGATTAAACATTTAGATGATAATTTTCTACTTTTCCTGCGTTTGTTTTCTTTCGTCTGATTCATCTAAAAATCACAATAATTTATCCTCCTGAGTCTAGTTTTGGCTCCTTACTCTCAAGATTCTCCTTTGTTGTTATTTTAATGAAGACACACTAAAAACAAAAACTGGGCCGAGTTGCAAGATTTAATCTTCGTTAAAATACCACAAGTCAGACACCTTTCAGCGCAACACTTTAGGGGGAAAATCGGTTTAAAAAAAAAAACAGAAAGATGTGACCTTTGAAGAGACTTCCAGCCGAGTAATCCTCTGCAGATTTTCCCTTTCACTTACACAAAGATAAAGAAGTGTTTTTTCTTCGTGGTTGTGTTTTGTGTTGTTGACCTGATAAAAAAAAAAAGCCTCCGCCTGAGATCTACGGTAGCTACAACCCCACCTGATCAATTTTTCAAACGGGCCTTTGAAGCCGTGCTTGTTGAATACAGAGTCCTACTTCCTTTTACGGCGAGGCTTCTTCCCCCGCTTTATTTAAAGGATGCCACTAGGAGACTCAATAATGCAAAGGGACGCCGCGGCCTAGAAGGACGAGTATGTAACTGAAAGCCGGGTAAGAAGGCCAGAAACAAGAGGCCACTCCCACACAGTGTTCTGATTTAAATAAAGAAAACACTATTTCATGTTTTTAAATGTGTTCTCTGACCCAGATAGAAGTACTCAGTGTTCTTTGTTTTATCGTGTAAAGATGTGGCGCTAACAGAGCTGCAACGTTTCACGTTTTCATAGATGTCAAGATGTACAATCAGGGCCTGCCGCCGACAGCAGGAGACCAATCTCTCCCAGCCGAAGGTTTCCATAACAAAGACTAATCACACGACCACCGAGAGGTTTTTTTGGGGGGGGGGGGTGGTTTGCTCTTTGTTAGACCTTTTCTATAATTGACCTCTTTCTGGCTGTTTAGCTGGCTGAGTGAGTCTATTGTTTGTTCCTAAAAAAGCCTTGATGAAGGAGCCGCTTCCTCACGCGCACACACACACACACACACACACACACACACACACACACACAGACACACACGCACACACAGACACACACACACAGACACAGACAGACACACACACACACAGAGACAGACACACACACACACACACACAGACACACACAGAGACACACACACACACAGACAGACAGACACACACACACACACACGCACACACAGAGACAGACACACACACACACACACACACAGACACACACAGAGACACACACACACACAGACAGACAGACACACACACACACACACACACACAGAGAGACACACACACACACACACACACAGAGACACACACACAGTCGACACAGACAGACACACACACAGAAGACACACACACACACACACACACACACGCACGCAGGAGGCAACAAAAACTCAATCAGAGAGCAGTGAATGAGGCCTGGACAGCAGGGGCTGAGAGTGAACCAGCTGCTGTGGAAAAGACAATAACATTCCTCTCTTCTCTCGGCTCGCTCGCTCACAAAGACAAAGACCTGCCACGACACATGCTGCTCCTCTACATGTGAAAACATCCAGCTCTGTGCTTCTATACACTCAGCACAGAGTATGGAAGCAAAGAAACTTAAAGTGCCTTTGACTGCTTCTATACACTCAGCAGTGGGCCTGCACAATACATCGGGTTTCTATCGTTATCGTGATATCAACTGGCATAATAAACACACTCGAAGGGGGGGGGGGGGGGGGGGGCCCTAAAAGTATGTTGGTGCCAGAGTAAAAAGAAATTAGCAACAGGAACCCAAAAACATCCTGTTCGCTTATAAGTTAACATCATATGTTGTTTACAGAAAGCCACATGAGCTTGAATCTGTTTTATTTTAGAAACCAGACTATGAAACGAGAGAGTTCACTCTGAAAGAAACCAGTTTGTATGAATCATAACATGTTTTTAGAAGCATTCTTTGGACACACGCTTTCGGAAACTGTTTTACACGGCTGCATGTAAACGGGAATATTAGTGGAATATTCTCTTTCATCAGCCATGGAAACAGCTTTCAGAATAAAGGGCAAAAAATGCAATAAGATGTGCATATAAAACAGTCAATGAGACTGAAAATAATAATGCACGTGCGTGCATGCGTAATATTCACTTTCATTAGCCATGGAAACAGCTTTCAGAATAAGGGTTAAAACTACAATAATATGTACTTATTAAACATAGTCAATGAGACTAAAAATAATAATGTTCACTCCTTTAGTGCGCAAATCACTTTAGCGACGCGTACTGCCAAAAGAGGAGAAGAAAAGGAGAGGACAAGAAGAGCAGAGGAAGAAAGGATGAGGAGAGGAGATGAAGAAAGGAGAAGAGGTGTTCCATTAACAGCTTAGTCGGGATATTTTCTTTTTCAGCATAGGGGTAAAAACAGGAATGTTACGTGCATGTGAACACATTAATTGAAACGCCGTGAGTTCAACCGATCGAGTAAAACAACAAACAATTTGCAGCGGGCCGTCATTTAACATCACTCATGCACGGCTCTTTCCATAACTACTGATTTTTAAACCGAGCCATCTGAGCCAATCGGGGGTCAGGATGCTGACTCAGCAGATCTGGAGACGACAGGTCCCTGTTGGTGGTGTTAATAAGTTGTGGTTTAATTATAGCTAACGCCAGACTTCTCCTCTGCCAACTGTTTGTTTCCTCTTTATATGTCTGCACACCGTCAAGTCGTGACAGATCATTTTCAGTTTAAAGAGATCCGCGTGGGAGAAGAGAGGGATTGTGGGTCAGCAGAGTCGTCTGATCCCTAATCGACTTAATCCCGGCAGCGATGTGATCCGCCCGGCAGCCAAAACAGCAACAACTCCCGTCAGCCATTTTTTCG
>CM042447.1:1447643-1462643 GCA_023631565.1 Gymnocephalus cernua | reverse complement strand
TGAGTGACTGTGCTTCTATTCTTGTACACACACACACACATACACACACACACACACACACGCACATACACACACACAAGCACACACACACACATATACACACACACACACAAAATCTGAGTGACTGTGCTTCTATTCTTGTACACACACACACACATACACACACACACACACACACAAAAATCTGAGTGACTGTGCTTCTATTCTTGTACACACACACACACACACACACACACACACACACACACACACACACACACACACACACACACACAGCTAAAGCTCAAGGCCCAGGTGACTGGACGGTGATAAAAGGTGTTGCTACGATACGGCGGTGAGAGAATGTGAGGAAGTTCATTAAGGGGCGAGGCTGTGAATGAGGACGACTGGAGCTTCCCTGAGAGAGGAAACCAACGAGGACAGCTTTTGTCCCCGCAGCTCATCACTACGACCGGCTGTGCAGCACGCACACTGAAACCATTCACAACCGACTGATTGACTGACCTCCACAAGCAGCCGTGTGCACACTGCAGTCGCTCTGTGAAATAACTAACAAGTGGCACAGAGCTGAACCTCCAAAGAAATTAACTCTGGAAAAGCGATTCCACTGTCGCAGACTAAATGTCTAATATCTGAATGACATGCTGAGAGTCTTGCTACAGTAGAGTCGGGGACGCTAGGGCCACATGGAGAAAATCAAATATGACGATATCGATATTGCAGCGATATTGTAGGGTTGACATTTTGGTGCTTTGAAAAAATATTCACACAACGAGATTTGTGATAAATAACCATCAATACTGTCCCTCCAGAAAAACGTGATCATGTGATCGCATAATTCAACGCATAATCAGCCAAAGTCTGCATATTTATGCAGGGGGGGGGGGCGCATTTTTTCAAATACGCCGCACTTTCGCCGCATAAATTGCAGATTTCCGCGCAAAATATGCGGGGCTTGCATGATTTCATAATCCCCGCATTTTCGTTGCAAAAAAGTCACATATATCTCAGCAGAAAGTTGAAAAATGTTGTTTACTTCACACAAGAGCAGCCATTTTCCCCTGTTGCCATGGGAACGTTATGAAGTGACGTAATGTCGACATTACGTCACTAGGCGTTGGGGGAATCACTTTTTTTTTCTCTTTTTCATCAAACTGCAATTTTTGCAAGTTCCCGCAATTTCATCGCATAAAACTGCATAAATATTCCGCATATTCCATCACATTTTTTAAGAAAATGTGCCGCATAATCAATGATTTTTGCCCGCAACAATCACAAAAAAACTCTGTGTTTTTCTGGAGGGACTGTGATGTGTATTTAATGACTAAGAGGCTAAAAGGCAAATAACAGAACATCTAGAACATTCAGGTAAGGACATCACTTTCCTGTAATGCAGCCTTTAAAAACAGAAAAAGACGACACCTTATGCCATATTACCATGTTACAATATCCAAAATCTAACGCCACGTCCACACGTACCAAAACAATCTTTTTTTCCCCCGTCTTCCCTGGCATCGTGTCAAGAATATATGCGTCCAAACCATAGACAGCTAAAGAAGTGGACCGACAGATCCCGTTGTTTTTGACGGCGACCAGTGAAGTCTATTAGAAGTAGGGCCGCAGCTATCAATTCTTTTTGTAATCGATTAATCTAGCACTTTATCGATCGATTAATCGGATAGATTTTTGTTTTGCGTTTATTTTGCTGTAAAATGATCAAGCATTTAGCTTTTATTTCTCAAAAGAACAGAGGTATTTATTCCAACATTTAATTAAGTTTCATGCTGTAATCTCGCCCTGACATCAAAGTAAATATCTGTTTTATGTAGATTTCTACACCTGCAGCATTTACCATTAGGCTACTAACAAATAATATAGAATGGGGTGAGCCTATTTGCTATGGTAACCTAGCAACCTGTGTGTGTGTGTGTGTGTGTGTGTGTGTGTGTGTGTGTGTGTGTGTGTGTGTGTGTGTGTGTGTGTGTGTGTGTGTGTGTGTGTGTGTGTGTGTGTGTCCCAGTCAGTCTTTCTCCCGTCTCGATGTTCCAACAAAATCATCATCATGTGTTTGATATTATCTTAAGTTGTAAGTCTTGGTAGTGAAGTTAAATCACGTGAACATTGTCAACGACCAACAACCGGGAGCAGCAAACGGCTGGAGCCAGTGTTGTTTATGGTTGCACCGGCGCTGCGCTAAGCTAAACGCTAAGCTAAACGCTAAGCTAAACGCTAAAGAGGGAAAGGAGAGAATCGCGGTGGTAAGAGCATGAATGTGTTACTCCTCAACAGTTTCAGCAACGCAACACACGGGAAGCTCTGAGTCCTGATTTATTTACGAGTTTGTGAAATATATACACCGGGAGATACTCAGACCGGGATCCGGTGTGCAAATACCAAATATGCCAATAATGAACTATACATTTCCCCCTTTAAAAGCATAGTGTATGTGTGTGTGTGCATGCTTGCCAGCGTGCGTGCCAGCGTGCGTGTGTCCACTGTCAATGTCACTAATGTCAATGAATCTGTAACTGATATCGGCGCTCAATAATAACCTTCTCAGTGTTTGAAAATGTTTCATTCTCATCTGACGGCAGCTGTTCAATGTTGAAGACTAATGATGTTAGCTTCTGTGTGTTGAAGATCTATTGTGTGTGTGTGTGTGTGTGTGTGTGTGTGTGTGTGTGTGTGTGTGTGTGTGTGTGTGTGTGTGTGTGTGTGTGTGTGTGTGTGTGTGTGTGTGTGTGTGTGTGTGTGTGTGTGTGTGTGTGTGTGTGTTTCCACTTTCTACAACGTGAGGATTCCTCTTTACTTTTAATACTTTAACTATTAACATTTTCCTGATGAGACTTACAGACTTTTTACTGAAGTAACATTTTCACTGCAGGACTTTTACTTGTAAAAGAGTATTTTTACAGTGTGGTATTAGTACTTTTACTGCAGTAAAGCATCTGGATACTTCTTCCAGCGCTGTTGAGTCTTGTTCTCCCTTCAGGAAATGAAAGAGTGCTGCAGAGCTCAGATTATCCCTCTCAAAACGGCGTGAAAATTGCTCTAATAACTCTAAAATTGCCTCCCTGCGTCATGCACGCAGCCTCTTCTTCAGGTTTGTGTATAGACGGAGTGCTGCTGTACAGCGGCTGAGTTATGTACACGTGTTGTTTACGGGAGTTATCTCCTGCCCTTTGTGGGGAAGGTATTCTTCGGCACAGGTCCGTATCATTGCTCAATTTCACGCAGACCTGAAGTTAATTGTTGCGTATTCATTGACATTAGTGTGTCTTCACTGACAGTGGACACAATCACGCTGGCACTCACTCACGCACGCACGCATGCACGCACGCTGGCACGCACGCTGGCACGCACGCACGCATGCACGCACGCTGGCACGCACGCTGGCACACACGCACGCACACACGCAGGCACACACGCAGGCACGCTGGCACGCACGCATGCACGCACGCTGGCACGCACACTGGCACACAGACACATACGCACGCTGGCACACACACACAAACACACACACACACAGTTGTGTGTTTAATAATGTATATTTATGAAATAAAGTCAGATTTTCTAAACCTTACATAATAATAAATGGTAATGTCATGAAACAAAATAGCAATTTTATGAGAAAAATTGAATATGAGCATACACACACACACGCACACACACACACACACGCGCGCACACACGCACGCACACACACACGCACGCACGCACACACACGCACACGTGCACACACACACACACACACACGCACACACACACACGCGCGCGCACACACACACACACACACACGCACACACGCACGCACACACACACGCACGCACGCACACACACGCACACGTGCACACACACACACACACACACACGCGCATACACAAATAAACAGACACACACGCACGCACACATAAACCTAAATGCGCGCACATGCACACACACACACGTGCGAACACAAGCACACGCACACACACACACACTTGCGAACACAAGCACGCTAACACACACACACACACACACACACACACAGTTTAGTTTATTATTCTGTTTGGTTTAGTCTAGATTAGTCATGTATTGCATCATATGTGTTTTATTGTTGATGACTTGTATTTCACTATAAACAAATTATTTAAATAAAATGATTTAAAATGTAAAATAAATATAGTTTCTTGGGTGAACTAGAACACTAGTTTGTATCTAAATACAGGATTTAAATCAGGAACTATCTGACAATAATCTGAGCCGATATTTGAACTTTTAATACCTTAGATTTTTGAATAACCTCCAGAACTTGTACAGTATGAATCAGCAGTTTCACTAAAAGGTACGGCCACCGTGCCTCATACTCTATCGATTTTAACTAACTTGCATCTTTCATTCTTCACTCCATCAACTCAGTTTTCCAAACCAAACTCTCACTCGTTGTTTATTATTTCCCCGGGGCATCGGCTCCCAGCAACAACAAATAAGAGGGTGCTGTTGTGGAACAGAGGAAGTGATGAAATGTAATGACTTTGGATTCTTCTCGTCTACCTGCCGCTGTTTCCCAACGCTGTTAACGGTGTGCACACGCACGCACACACACACACACACACACACACACACACACACACACACACACACACCTGCCACTGTTTCCTAACACTGTAACGGTGCAGCTGGATATTCACATTCAGCACAGAGAAAGACTGATGATCTATCTGCTTCTAAGAGACTGAAGAGGATGAAGAAGTGGACAACCCACTGCATCATGGGATTTGTAGTCACATATTATCCTTGTAGAGGTGACTTTAAAGCTGTGTTGGAAACCGTTCCCTCATTCACTCACTCACTATTCCCTATATAGCGTTTATTAAATAGTGAACTATATAGGGAGCGACCAAATGAGTTGTTCTCCTCCTCCGGGAAAACAAGACCGCGTTGCATTGTGGGATATGGGAGAAAAATGTAGGGTACTTGTAGGTATGCTCAAATTAGCTTGCATTGTGGGTATTTTATAGTATGGACTATATAAGGAGTGAAATGAACTGCAGAGAATTCGAACATCACTTGAGAATGGCAAACAAACTATAACTTAGCCTTGTGTCGTTTCCAGGCGATTTGATAAAACTAAAGATACTAAAGATAGCACGGCCGTGCTAAACTAAAGATAGCACGGCCGTGCTAAACTAAAGACAGCACGGCCGTGCGTAATGCCAATACAGTGAGGCACCGGCTGGCTGAGCATTCATTCACAAACCTGTTGTCTGTATTCAGTATTCAGTCGTCAGCATGTATTTCCGTTTGTTTTGAATGCCTGCTGCAAAACGTTGAGACTGAGTTAAGTTAACTCAGACGTGACCCTGAGGTGGACAATCATGTAACCGGAGATCAGACTCGTCAGTCCGCTTCGCTGCACCCGAGTCCCGTAACGTTAGCCTGGACGCCGGCCGACCTTAGCCCCGCCCACAACATTTGAGGTCGGGAAGTTCGGCCTGGACTTGATCCGTTGTGGTCTGAAGACGAGATGTGCCGAGCCATTTCAAGAAAAACAGACACTCTTAAATCATCGTAGTACGTTCAAAACACAAGACTCACTTTCTATTTTTATTCTGACTGAACTGTGACCCATAAAACAGGATGCAGCTTAAATATTTAAAGGAATAGCGCCAGTTTGTGTAGAGTGATAACAGATGGGGAAACAACAGATTGAACTATGTATAAAAAAAACAATAAATAGAAATGACATGCAAATCTAAAGTAATAAATGTAATACTGAGGTTAGGTAGGCCCTTGATAAATGTTTCAGTTATGTCCTGATATTAGTATTTCCTGCAGAAAGTGAGTTATGATGTTCCTCAGAGAAAGAGAAACCAGATTTATTGCTGCTCCTTCTTTACATTACACACTGTCATCTCTCTTCACACAACAACGGAGCGTTTCAGAGGGAGAAACAGCAGCGCGGCAGTCAACACGGGTTAATTCATCGCAGCCTTTCTGCTCCCTCCGCCCTGCCAGCAAAAGCTACATCAGCACTTTTCTGAGAGTCTCTGGAAATCACCGTTTGCTGTTTGGTAATAAGAAGCCGTCAGACGGATCCACGGCTGCAGGGGGAAGGCCGGGATTTTATCAGCTTTATAGCGAGATATCTACGTTCAATTGTGACGTAGTTTTCAAAACAATTGGTCAAAATGAAGGAGGTTAAGATGTCTGCATCTCTCTCTTCTTTAGATTAGATTCAACTTCATTGTGCAGAGTACAAGTACAAAGACAATAAAATGCAGTTTGCGTCCAACCAGAAGTGCAAAAAAAAAGTGCAATGTGATATACAAAGTATAGACAGGACAAGAAATATAGTGCAGTGTAGACAGTAGTGTGTAGTTGGTTTACAGAAGGTAATATAAATTAAATATAAATATGTGCAGTGTATTAGCAGTTTATTTCTAGGGCTGTAAATCACAAGTTGTACGACGATGCCAAGGGATGTACTGTACGCCTTAGGGGCAGGACCTGAGAGGTTTGCACAGCGCAGAAGCGTACGAGCGTAAAAACAACGTAGAGAGCATCTGGACAACGAACCGACCATTATCGGAATATATATTATAATCATTATTGCCACAATAACTTACACTTGTGTGGAATTTGCCTTGGTGAATAGTGCAAGCACAAATAAACAAATTAAACATTCATTTGAAATTTTGAAACATAAATACAAAACCAATGAGTTGAGGGTTATTATACAACCAATGGAGCCGACGCAGGGGACAGGTGTCCACTTGTCTTAGTTCGGCGCACGTGCCGCATGATGCCTGACACACACACACACACACACATTACATTACATGTCATTTAGCTGACGCTTTTATCCAAAGCGACTTACAATTGCTGTATATATCAGAGGTTGCACGACTCTGGAGCAACTAGAGGTTAAGTGTCTTGCTCAGGGACACATTGGTCACCCAGGTCTCCCACACCAAAGGCGTATGTCGTATCCACTGCGCCACTATCTTTGTGCGGACCTCATGTTGACATAATGCATTCCCTAGCCCCTTACCCTCACCTTACCCATCATAACTAAATGCCTAACCTTAACCCTTACCCTAACCTTAACCATCACAACTAAATGCCTAACCTTAACCCTTACCCTAACCTTAACCATCACAACTAAATGCCTAACCTTAACCCTTACCCTAACCTTAACCATCACAACTAAATGCCTAACCTTAACCCTTACCCTAACCTTAACCATCATAACTAAATGCCTAACCTTAACCCTTACCCTCACCCTAACCATAACCTAATTCTAACCCTAATCCTAAAACCAAGTCTTAACCCTCAAACAGCCCTTTAACCATGTGGGGTCCAGCATTTTGGCCTCACAAAGCTGTCCGGACCCCACAAGTATACTGTATTCCCGGTTTTTGGACCCCACGAATGTAGTTAAACAAGATCACACACACACACACACACACAGACACACACACACACACACACACACGCCAAGATGCTCTCGTCTTGCTTGCTACTTGCTGGTTAGAGTGAAGGGGGTTAGCGCCACGGAGCTGGTGAAAACTTCAGCGTAGGCTCACTAACTTTAAGGTGGACCAGCTATTCTCATTTCCTGTGACAAGGCGCTCCTCCAACTTTTGCTTTAGTAATCTCCCCCTCGCTGCAACCGACAACCACTAAGCTTCATGCTAATAATTGCGTGATGACGTCACCAACATGCAAATGAGCGTACGACACGTGTACGTTCAAAAGTAGTTTTAGTCGTGCAACAGAAAACTCAGATTGGACAGATAGTCTAGCTAGCTGTCTGGATTTACCCTGCAGAGATCTGAGGAGCAGTTAACCAGAGTCCTCACAAATCAGCCGGAGGTTAGAACGCCAACACAGAGAAACAGGAAGTGGACGGGACATCCGGAGAAATCCCGGTGGATATAGACTAATTGAGCGATGATTTCCCCCAAACAGGAAGTGAGAAAAAGCAGAATCAGAATAATTTATTTGTCATTGTAAAACATTGTAAAAATTAAATGTTAAGTGCTACTCCTTCTGGTGCCTAGAAGTATACATTCATGTGCACACTTCATACCCTTCCACAAACCACACCCTCACATACACATAATGGGACAGGTGCTTCTTCTAGTGCATACTAGTATACATTCATACACTTACTCACGCCGTACTCTCACATCAAAAAATCTTTTTTGAAAAGAAGATCACAGTACTGGAAAAGTGCAAATGCAGTGCAAAACAGGCAAGATAATCACTCAGCATGATGAAGTCCTATATCTGTAACTGAAATGTTCAGAGTTGCGATGGCTGTGGAGAAACATCTGTCTCTGAACCTGGATGTGCGGGTGCTGACAGACGTGTAAACGCCTTCCTCAGGGGAGGAGGAACAGGAAGTGTTCGTGGTTTCCCGGGTGAGAGGAGTCCTTCGTTATGTTTTTGAGTGAGAAAAAGCAACGACCTAATCGCACATATCGATCTTCACGGCTCTAAAAATGTCAAGACTGTTCCTTTAAAGCTACCGCAGGTTCCTAACTCCAGGAAACAATCACAATCACAATTGCATTGAAGCAATAACAAAAAAAATAGCTCAAAACACGAATGGACCCCGGCACATTTTTAGCCTCATTTGAAGCAGGAAAACGACCTTTTTAACCCTGAAAACAAGCTGCTGTTTGAAGAGGAAGCCTCAGATGTTGAAGGCGCGTGGGAACAGAGTGAAACGTAAAGCTGGTAGACAGACACGCCGCCCTCCCGCGGGAAGAGTCATCGCAGGGTTTCCTGCTATGTTGCTCTTAATTAAATCCGAGCGTGCCTTCTAGTAATAATTAAAAAGAGTCTGAAAACAAGAAGAAGAAAAAAAGGGGGCGCCGATTTGCTGCAGCCTCAAGAGCACGAGGACAAAAGAGGGCAGATTTATAGTCCTCTGAGACGGAACCGGTGGTACTGATGTGTGGGTGTCTTTTAGTTGACCTGAACACACTCGCACGTTAACACACACGTTAAAACAAACACACACACACACACACACACACTCACACACACACACACACACTCATCTGTCTCACTACGCTGTGGAGGGTCTCAACCTGTCTGGAAACCACAAGATTAAAGTCTGGAAAGCACACAAGACGCGTGCGTTGGACCAATCAGAGGACAAGGTTCATCGTTATAGGTTTTTTTTTTCCCACTTGTCTGGTCGTACATTATTACTGGCCCCTATGCAAATTGTTTTTTTTGAAAAATTTAAATAAAACGTCAAAAGTGTAAATAAAAAAAAAAAAAAAAAAAAAAGAGTTGGAAAAATAACACACCAAAAAGCGTCAAAAAGTAAAGAAAACATCAGAAAAAAAATGTCAAACTTTGGGACAAAAAATGCCAAAAAGAAGTCCTAAAGAAACATTTTTAACAAAAAGGTCAAAAGCATTGAATAAAAGTCGAAAAAAAAGAATAAAAAACGTTGAAAGCGTTAAAAGAAAAACAAATCAAGTGTGAAAAACAAAAAAAAAGTCAAATCAAATCATTCAACGAGCAAGACTTCTCTCTCCGAGACGCTTGACGGATTTATGTAGCACTTCAATTCAATTAAATTTTATTTTTAACACAAGGATCACACTTTGTCAGTGGAGTGAATGCAAAATCACGAAGCGTTACAGATGAAGCAGCCGTGCAGTATTATTAGAGTTACTGGAAGAAATCAGAGATGACATTAAGTCTCCGACTCGGCGTTCACGTTCCATCCAGCAGTCGTTAAACTCCTCGCTACGTTACAAATATCATCATCAGGATCATTTCAACCAGTCGTACCGTCAGCAGTGGGAATATGGCCGTCTGCACTCAGCCGTATCGCAGCACCAGCACCGCCTTGCTACAGCGCCGTGTACTAGGGCCGGGCGACATGGAGAAAATCAGATATCACGATATTCTCGACCAAATACCTCGATATCGATAATGCGGCGATATTCTAGGGTTGAAAATTGATGCTTTCTTCACACTTAGATTTTAGATAAATTATCATCAGTAATGTGGACATAAGGTCTAAGTGGGGAAAAGGCAAATAATAGAACAGTCTAGTAGTCTGGTAAGTTCAGAATATACATCACTTTACTGTAATACAGCCTTTAAAACCAGGAAAACACACTTATGTCATATCACGATATTACGATATCCAAAATCTAAGACGATATTTAGTCTCATATCACGATATCGATATTTATTTATTTTTTATTTATTTTTATTTAACCTTTATTTAACCAGGAAGAGACTCATTGAGATTAAAAATCTCTTTTTCAAGAGTGTCCTGGCCGAGGCAGGCAGCAGTACAACTACACATACAGTACACGCAAATACAAAATACACAAAAAACACTGATAACACAGAACAACAAAAACAGCAAATCCCTCAAAGTCGACCAGAATGCTAAACACGTCAGGTAAAACATCTGCAGCCAGATGTGGCTCCGCCTCCAAGTCAAACAACATCCTCTGAAAAGGGACCAATGAGAGTAGTTCTAGTAAGTTTCATGGGTTTCTGTAACTTGTTCCGTGTAGAAGGAGCAGCAAACTGAAACGCCTGTTTCCCCAGCTCAGTTCTGACCTTTGGAACAGACAGAAGCCCTACAAAGCCCTCCACCATCTGGCCCCCTCATACCTCACTGACCTCCTGTCCCCCTACCAACCCTCACGGTCCCTCAGATCCACCTCAGCCGGTCTCCTCTGCATCCACAAGTCCAAACTCCGCAGTTTTGGGGACAGAGCCTTCTCCAGGGCAGCTCCCATGCTCTGGAACTCCCTCCCCCAAGAGATCCGCACCTCTGAGTCCCTCACCATCTTCCAGTCCCGCCTCAAGACCATCTCTTCACCTCTGAGTCCCTCACCATCTTCCAGTCCCACCTCAAGACCCATCTCTTCACCTCTGAGTCCCTCACCATCTTCCAGTCCCGCCTCAAGACCATCTCTTCACCTCTGAGTCCCTCGCCATCTTCCAGTCCCGCCTCAAGACCCATCTCTTCACCTCTGAGTCCCTCACCATCTTCCAGTCCCGCCTCAAGACCCATCTCTTCACCTCTGAGTCCCTCACCATCTTCCAGTCCCACCTCAAGACCATCTCTTCACCTCTGAGTCCCTCACCATCTTCCAGTCCCGCCTGAAGACCATCTCTTCACCTCTGAGTCCCTCACCATCTTCCAGTCCCGCCTCAAGACCCATCTCTTCACCTCTGAGTCCCTCACCATCTTCCAGTCCCGCCTCAAGACCATCTCTTCACCTCTGAGTCCCTCACCATCTTCCAGTCCCGCCTCAAGACCATCTCTTCACCTCTGAGTCCCTCGCCATCTTCCAGTCCCGCCTCAAGACCCATCTCTTCACCTCTGAGTACCTCACCATCTTCCAGTCCCGCCTCAAGACCCATCTCTTCACCTCTGAGTCCCTCACCATCTTCCAGTCCCACCTCAAGACCATCTCTTCACCTCTGAGTCCCTCACCATCTTCCAGTCCCGCCTCAAGACCATCTCTTCACCTCTGAGTCCCTCACCATCTTCCAGTCCCGCCTGAAGACCATCTCTTCACCTCTGAGTCCCTCACCATCTTCCAGTCCCGCCTCAAGACCCATCTCTTCACCTCTGAGTCCCTCACCATCTTCCAGTCCCGCCTCAAGACCATCTCTTCACCTCTGAGTCCCTCACCATCTTCCAGTCCCGCCTCAAGACCATCTCTTCACCTCTGAGTCCCTCGCCATCTTCCAGTCCCGCCTCAAGACCCATCTCTTCACCTCTGAGTACCTCACCATCTTCCAGTCCCGCCTCAAGACCCATCTCTTCACCTCTGAGTCCCTCACCATCTTCCAGTCCCACCTCAAGACCATCTCTTCACCTCTGAGTCCCTCACCATCTTCCAGTCCCGCCTCAAGACCATCTCTTCACCTCTGAGTCCCTCACCATCTTCCAGTCCCGCCTGAAGACCATCTCTTCACCTCTGAGTCCCTCACCATCTTCCAGTCCCGCCTCAAGACCCATCTCTTCACCTCTGAGTCCCTCACCATCTTCCAGTCCCGCCTCAAGACCATGTCTTCACCTCTGAGTCCCTCACCATCTTCCAGTCCCGCCTCAAGACCATCTCTTCACCTCTGAGTCCCTCACCATCTTCCAGTCCCGCCTGAAGACCATCTCTTCACCTCTGAGTCCCTCACCATCTTCCAGTCCGGCCTCAAGACCATCTCTTCACCTCTGAGTCCCTCACCATCTTCCAGTCCGGCCTCAAGACCATCTCTTCACCTCTGAGTCCCTCACCATCTTCCAGTCCCGCCTCAAGACCATCTCTTCACCTCTGCCTATCTGTAGCCCCCTTTTCTTCTGTGACTGAATCTTGTTTTGCTTTGTCTTGTTTTCTTTTGCTTTGTTTTGTCTTGTATTGTCCAGTTTTGCTTTACCTTCTAATCTAGCTCCCTGTAAAGCGACTTTGAGTCTATGAAAAGCGCTATATAAATTCAATTTATTATTATTATTATTATTAGAAGGAAAAGATCCTGGGAACCAAGATTGTAAGTCCCGGTACTATTTACACTGATGTAGGTCAGAAGGTAGGATGGAAGGAGACCTAAGATAGCCTCGTATATGAAAATATGCCAGTGTTGAAGTCTCCGTGTTGATAGAGAAGGCCATATCGATATAATATCGATATATTGCCCAGCCCTACCGCGTACGGTCTAGTGGGCGGAGAAAGAAGCTGATTGCCTGATGGGTGTCCGGGTTGATAAATACTACGCAGAATGTGGAAGCACAGCGTGCGCTATTACCGAACTGACGCAGCGTAAACTGCGCTAGTGTTAGTAAATGAGGCCCTCAGTTTTTATTTTGAGTCGCCGCAGCGACAAAAAGAGCCCGTCCTCGGTCCGTACGTGGACAAATGTGACTACCGCTCCCTGAGATCTTTACCCCGGCACAGCTGGATGGACGTGCGGTTGGTCGTCTCCTATCAGAGACGACCAACGGCTTTCTCCAGCCGTTCGAAATGTCCAATTAGCGAGCAGAGCTGATGTACTACACGGAGCAGCTGTAGCACCGCTGACCCTCTCGCTGACTAATGTACATGCAAAAAGGAAATTAGTGCAGAGGAAAGTGTTGTCTTTAAATGGCTTTTAACTGCGTCTGTATAAGTCACGGTAGCTTTAATGTCACCTCGCAGAGCAGTTAGAGAACAAATAGCAGCACGTCTGCAAGGTTCACAGTTACAGCCGATTTGTGCACCTTTTTTTTTTAAGACAACACAGAACATGATTTAATATGTTTAAGTCTGCTTCTTCGCAGCAGTAAATAACACTAACTTCTCACGATACAGTTAATAATATTAAAAGCAACCTGGACCGTGATGAGAAGCAGAAAGCTACGGTTTCTGCTCAAAATCCACACTTCTTAGCTGCTAGTTCGCTGCAGGTCAGATGACGGTTAACGAGGCGTTCAATGTCTCCGGACAGCCTGCGATCGCACACAGAAACGTTTAAACCGACGTCACTGCCTCCAGCAGCCAAGACGCTGGAGTATAAAGTTGCAGCGCAGGTGTGAAGACGCCCAAAAGATCCCTCTGAGCAACAACTGACTGACCCTACAATCACACATTAGCTACGAGAGAGAGCGACACGCGCTCGCTTGACGGGCGCTCCTCAAGGGGCCAGGCTTCTCTCCTCAGAGCGAAGCCGCCATGGCGCCATTTTGATGCTACCAAGCCATCACCCCCCGTTAGCATCCCATTGACTTCCATTCATTTTGGCGTCACTTTGACAGCCAATAACTTTACATCTGAAGCGTTTAAAGACTTCATTTGTCCGTTGTTTATTTCTAAAGAAACACGACAATGTATAAAAGGCTCCGTTACCTTGTACCTCACGTTATGGCTCCGTAGCAGACGTTTTTATAAAGATAGGCTAACGGTTGGGTCATAACCACGAGACTTACTGTCTCATAGTAGAGGAATTACCGTACAGTACAGGAGAAGCTCGCAGGTAGTTTGGACTTACATCAGCTGTTTAGTTCATATTATATATAGGTCTATGGCGCTCCTGGGCGTGCCTTAGCCTACTCGTGGTTGCTTGGCAACAGTAAACAGAAATTCTCCGGTGCTACCTTCAAGCACGTCACTTCAGAGGCATCGTCATGTCACAAGAACAATGTTTTTGGATTTAAAAGTACGTATTTTATTGATAGAAGTAACAAAATGTATGAGATAAAATGCCAAACTTATCAGATATTTACAGAAATACGACGTCCTGAAGCGTTTTCCGCCATCTTGAATGATTTTCTTCAACTCGAGCAGCCAACGTGCATACGTCACGCTGCCCTCGCGCTGCCTTCACTTCCGATTGGCCGTCGCTTTGTTGCATCGCTCAGCATTTGCATAAAATAGCCTTCTTGTCTATTTCGGCCCCGCCTTGCCCGCGGCAGCGGCGAGCTCGTCGCTGGCAAACGGCCGCGCCCATTGACAATGAACGGCAGCCTGCCGCTTTGTCTCTGTCTCTTGTAGCTAATGTGACTGTAGGGTGAGACGAGAAGAAATCAGCAGTCTGGAAGCTTAGCATCAAATGCACGTCTCATAAAGTCTTCTCACTCAAGGCTGATTTATGCTTTATGCATGCAAATACTTTATTTCACAACGTTTCGGTCACGCAGACCTTCCTCAGGTGAACTACTTACTCCTACCATTTATTCATTACTTTTAGCTAACTAACTGAACTGTCTAATCCACGTGTCAAACTCAAGGCCCGGGGGCCAAATCCGGCCCCTTTGCAAATTATGATCCGGCCCGCATTTCAATTTTGGTTCACAGCTGATTTTGGCCCGACTGCACCTCACCAACAAAAGAAGAAAAAAGAAAAATCTGGAAACTTGTTTTTTATAGTGTAATTATGCGACACTGCCGTGCAGAATTTGACAGATCTGCCGACTTTGAGACTCAGAATTCCCCGCAGAAGCAGAGAGTTTTTTAATATTCAGGCTGTGAAACAGGTTGTTGTGAG
>CM042447.1:1425143-1442643 GCA_023631565.1 Gymnocephalus cernua | reverse complement strand
AGTAGCTTTTAAATATTGAAGTATGAAAACCGCAGTATCGATCCGCCCATCCCTACTGTACAGATGTACCCCGTGTAAAAGGTGTAAGAGTAAGAAGAAGCAAGGGGTATCCATGGTTACAAAAAAAAAGGACTTTACTACTGGCAATTGGAAATCGTTCAAGTGAAGTCGCTGCGGCGTTTGTTCCGAGTTAAATTAAATGAACAACTTCTCGAGACCAGAAAACCAGACGCGCTTTTCCTCCAGAAACGGAATAAATATAGTTTAACTCGGCCGTATTCAAGAAGATAAATCCACTTCACAGTTTTCTCCAGAAGCCGCAAACACTCTCGTGGATGATAGCCTGCCCTGAGAAATAAATAACGCCCCCCCCCCACCCCCCTTTTTTTTTTTGCTAAACGATAACTGGAGCAGAACCAAAACAACTCGTCTGTACCTGACAAGTCAGTAAAAAACTGGTGCCGTGATGCAACAGAGAGCAAGTGGAGCGGAGTGAGCAGAAATCAATGAATCCATTCTTCTTCAAGGGCCCAAAAACACAGCTATCAAGAATAAAAGGTAGTCGATAGTAGATGGTACAGTGGAGAGAGACCGTTACACTGAATCTGAATATATGAAGAGGAGAGTTAAACTGCAGTCATATTCATGAATGCATCCCCATCTATTCTGCAGTTATTTTTATTTTCTAATCACTCCTGATTTGCATTTACATCCATCAACTCCAGAGAGCTGCCGCCTGTTCCCCCTCCTCTGATAAACACTGGCTGGTTTCTGGAGCAAAACAGCCAGTGTTATTAAAACTTGTTCTCATTCACAACATGGACGCTACAGACAAGACTGTGCTCAATATTCAAAAGCTCTACTCCCAAAAATGAAAGATTTACTTTGGTATTTCTCAACGTGGACTCCTATTTTTCTCCATGTTTTTGTGTCCAAGTAACTGATGGTGAACAACAGTCTTTGAAATTGGTCCGGTATTAAGCGAGAAACAAGCTGCAAATGTAACATTAAAGAAGAATTGCGCACCATCCGTTAGCGTCCACTAAAAGTTCTGTTGTTGCCGCTGACAGACTCAGATTATTATTCTAAGAGTCTGACAACATTATGAAAGGATCCCTACAGAGATAGAGCTTTTAGTTAAAGAGTAAGATCCTTTTAGTTTAACATGAAACAGCCCCGAAATCACCATCACCAAACTACACCAGACTCCATGTAAATAATCAGGACTTTTATCATCGTAAAACACACTTCATTCAAAGTGGACAGAAACTAAATAAAACTACCAAAAGCCGTCTTGGTTCATCTTTCCACTGTTCCAAAAATCACCACTCTGGTCTGGTTGAAATAAACCCTTAATTCACCCATTTACATGTGGAGATATGCTGGCTCTATACATGCTAAAAGTAGTGATTATTTACATGGAGTATGGCTCTATACACGCTAAAAGTAGTGATTATTTACATGGAGTCTGGCTCTATACACGCTAAAAGTCCTGATTATTTACATGGAGTCTGGCTCTATACACGCTAAAAGTAGTGATTATTTACATGGAGTCTGGCTCTATACACGCTAAAAGTCTTGATTATTTACATGGAGTCTGGCTCTATACACGCTAAAAGTAGTGATTATTTACATGGAGTCTGGCTCTATACACGCTAAAAGTCCTGATTATTTACATGGAGTCTGGCTCTATACACGCTAAAAGTCTTGATTATTTACATGGAGTCTGGCTCTATACACGCTAAAAGTAGTGATTATTTACATGGAGTCTGGCTCTATACACGCTAAAAGTAGTGATTATTTACATGGAGTCTGACTCTATACACGCTAAAAGTAGTGATTATTTACATGGAGTCTGGCTCTATACACGCTAAAAGTCCTGATTATTTACATGGAGTCTGGCTCTATACACGCTAAAAGTCCTGATTATTTACATGGAGTCTGGCTCTATACACGCTAAAAGTCCTGATTATTTACATGGAGTCTGGTGTAGTTTGGTGATGGTGATTTCGGGGCTGTTTCATGTTAAACTAAAAGGATCTTACTCTTTAACTAAAAGGTCTATCTCTGTAGGAATCCTTTCATAATGTTGTCAGACACTTAGAATAATAATCTGAGTCTGTCAGCGGTTTACAAGTGCTGATTACGGCGTTCTCACTCAATACTGGACCGATTAAAAAGACTCTTCCTCACATTAGTCACTTAACACACCAATGCATAGAAAATAGGGTCCAAGCTGAAAATAAAAAAATAAAATAAAATAATCCTTTAAATCCATCCGCTGGTTAGCAGAAGCTTTTAATTCCATTTTCTCCCCCTGTCACAGGAAATAAAACTTCCATCTTCAGGCCTCAAACTGTGACCATGAAATGACCTCCAGGCTCCGTCTCAGCCAGGAGACATTTTCTCAGTCGTACTCGTAAGCACTTGTGCAGTTATCTAAATATTCCTGATAAAAACTCTCTCTCTCTCGGCAGCTTAAAGTTCAGGGCGAGTTTATTTCGGTGGCGACACAAATGTTGACAGTGGGCTTAGTTTCAACCAACATCATGATTAAATCTCGGCGGTGTGAATGTGAGGCTAATTCGGGGGAAAGCAGCACTTCATATATGTGCAGAGAGTAAAAGTAAAAGGTCAGGTTTGCAGCTGAAAAAGAAGAATAATTCAGTAAAAGTGTGTAGTGATTAAAAACGCCACCGTGCAGTGCTGACTGGGCTTTCTGCCTCTCTTTTCCCTGCCACCCCTCCCCCCCATCCAAACCAAAAACAGCATCAAAGCAATCAAAATGGTAATGTTAGGCATGAATGGGGCCCATCCCCCCCTCCTCCTCCTCCTCCACCTCCTCCTCCTGCATGAAACTCTGCAGACTTTTTTTTTTCCTCCCCTCTCCATGTTAGAGGGGGGGGGGGTGAGAAACCACCCCCCTTTTCTCTCTCAAAATGGAAGCTTCCACTACCAAAAACTGGAAGAATAAAAAGAAGAAGAGGAAAGAAAATACACACACTACAACACAAATAAGGACTTAGATTCAGGACTCAAAGGGGGGGGACCAGCATCACAACAACAAACTGGATTAACAACTGGATACAGCTGCTGCTGCTGCTGCTGCTACTACTACTGTGTATTTTCACATGAAGCAAGTTTAATGACTGCAACAAATCAAGTGCTCAGAAACTGCAGGAAAGAAAGGGATCGATAAAAGTGAAAATTGGGGGGTGGGGTGGTGGGGGGGGCTCTAACAATGTAATAAAACACAAGATAACGAGTGGTTAAATTAAAAAAAAAAAAAAATTGGTTGGATTCTTCTTATGGCTAATGTTAGGAAGTTGTGTGCGCTGCTGTCAGGGCTGGGACCGGCCGGCGGGGCGGTGCAAGCAAAGCAGCAGGAGCCGGAGAGGAGCTGGCCGCGGTGCTGAACACTGCTGTCGGCCTCAGCATCCATCCAGACCGGCTGATACCCGGCCAACCACTTAGCTTTAAAGTTAATATAGTACACAGTCAGCTGACTATAAAATATAGTATAGGATGGGAGAGAAAAGTGAAAGCGTAATGGTGCACGAATCAAACGCACCCCCACTTTAAGTATAAAGTAACAAAACCGGGGTGTTTTAACGGTGTAATAAACGTTAAAAAAAAGCAACTCCACAATGATATTAACGGTTGGTTCAACCGACACAACTTCACCGATAATGTCTCCGCACTGAAGTCCAGCCGGAGAGTTAAGCTAGCGGCTTCTTTACGAGCCTCTTTTTCACTCTCCAGAAACATGTCGACCTGCTCAAAATGGACGCTAACATTTTTTACACAACTTTGAGTGCGCGAGACAAGAACGTTGAGGGGATGAAGAAGAAGAAGAAGCCCCGGCGGTTAAACACTTTTACAATCCACCATGTTTGTTTGCGGCTAGTTCTCGTAACCAAGAGGAGAGGAAAAGAAAAGAAAAGAAAAGAAAGAAAGCTTACTTGTTTATCGCTCAGGGCTGTTATTCTCCTGTCGTGTAGCTGTCTCTTAAGCTCTCCATCCTACAATTTAAACAACAACAAAAAACAGTTATTTTTGACACCCTCAACTTCACGTTTAATTTTCAGCCAAGTCACGATGAAGGTAAAGCTGGTAGCTAACTAGCTAACTAACGTTAGTGATGTTAACCTAGCGAAAGATTTATGCTGATAAAGTTTCTCCCCTCGGTTGTCGTGTAGCTTGAAGAAGCTTCCAGGAAAATATATAGATAGATATATATATATTTACCTGTGGGTCTTGCTTCATCTGTGCAACTAGTTTTGTAAAAAGATGGAGATGGAAATGTACAGAAGTGTGTCTCAAGTTTAGTATGTTAAAGGGAGGAACAAAGCGGTGATGATAGCCACAGCAGCGACTCTTGCACCTCATAAATATTCAGGTCGCGTCCTGATCGCCAACACAACCAGCCACCGCATTATCACTCCAAATTCTTGTTGCACAGCGAAATGACAATTAGCTTAAAAAGTACTGTGAAAAGTGCACTTAATGACAGTTGGAAGTGGACGTTGTGTCGACATTACAAGCGACATGTCGCACAGATATTCCCTCGGAGTGTTAGTTAACCTCTCTCTCTCTCTCATCCCTTCACATTTTCCTCCTCCTCTTTGCTTCTCTGCACTTGCTCATAACAAGGGTAGAATAACAACGATGTTTCATTTACCTGATGACATTGGATTTCTACTTTCAACGCCTCTTGTAGGCCTTGTAGTTCCATGTTCCGACCAGAAAAGCACTTTTCTCCCACTTTCGACGCGACCGAGACGAAGTTTTAAGTGAATAAAAGATTTTTTAAAGCGACAATAACAATTGAAAGAAGAACTACTCAGGCTGCAAAAGCAAGTTCTCGCTTCTTTTTACAGGCTAGGACTCATCACCCACTTTCCGCCCGTCTTCAAAAGTGCTCCAAACCCGGCAGAAAGAGCTCAGGCCCCGGACGGGTCCTGTCCAGATTAACGGCCGAACGTCGAGGGGTCCGACGGGGGAGCGGGATAGCTTTTCTTTCGGTAATTTTAAGTTGAAAAACGGGGACTATATTTTGTCCGAGTCCGCGGCTTGATTTCACTTTGCCTGGGGAAAAGTTGCGCTTCGGCTGTCAATGGTAATTCTGAAGTTCCCGGATGGAGCAGACTAGGGACATGCGCAGTGAGCCGGGGTGAAGCTACAACTACTTCTATGACTATTTATAATAATACATAAATAAATAAATAATACTTTTATTTATTTGGCACTTCACAAAACAGATGTTGTGCTTCACGAGACAATAAAAAAAACAGATGCATGACTGTACTACACATTTATATTACTTTTTTTGAAAATCATATTTTATTTATGTTATATTTTAACTCAAAGCACTATTTTATGTCTTAGATTATTTTTCTTTTACTTGTGTGTTTGGTTGGAGGGAGCCTGAGATCCAAGACTTTCTGTAATTCTGCATCTGATTAATAACTTGACACTTAAATAAGAAAACTATTGAAACATGACAAACACATATCAAACAATAGGCCTAAAACACACATGTACTGACTCTGTAATACAAGTACACAAAGACACAACACAAAATCTAAACATACATAATACATATACAGCGCTTTACACCGCCTGTAACCCAGTAACTTCAAGTGCTGTATTTAGATACACTATTTAGTTACTTGTAGTTTATTTAAGTATTTTCAATTTCTGTTACTCTATAATATTTACCTCTGAATTGCAGTGCAGTAGAAGTATACTTTTCACTGCAATCGGTCCACATATATTAAGTTATATTTATGTTTTTGAGCTACTTTATTTCATTAGTTGTGTTTTTTATTGATATTTCTCTCCTCTAGTGTTGATATGTATATTTAACACAATAATTGCCCAATTGGGATCAATAAAGTGCATCTATATATATATATATATATATATATATATATATATATATATATATATATATATATATATATATATATAAACATTGATTTGCTTTATGTTGACATGCAAAATACACATTTTTGTGTTCTTTTTTTGAGCCTCTGTTTATCCACCTGTCTATTTGTATAAATGTTACAAACTTCTTATCCAAGTTCAGACTATTCTTGAGCTAGTTTCAGAAGTAATTTAGTAGTAAATAACCTAAGAAAGGCTGAGGTTAGACATCCAATATTATTCATCAAGAAAAGCCAACATGGCAGCAGCAGCAGCAGCAGCAGCCATCACAACTAAGTGAGACAGACAAGGAGAATGTGGAGGATTACAGAATATAAAATATGTCGATACACATGAAGCCTCCAACCAAATCTGTCCAGTTGTAGTATTTTTTTTTTTTGCCTCTTCAAACACAAAGAGGCCAAATGTGGCAGTTTGTTCTCAGAAATCCAGCCTCTTCTCCCCCATGTCTGTCAGTATGACCCCCGCCACCTCCTCCTTCTCCTCCTCCTCCTCCCGCCCCTTTTGGACACAAGACGCGCCGCTATTGGTCCAAGCTGCTGGTTCAGTGCGCGAGCGACGAGTGTGGGCGGGAAGGGCGAGCCAATCAGGAGTTGCGAACCTTGAGTGACAGCGCGGGGAACCAATGAGAAGAAGAAGGGGAGAAGAAGGGAGGAGGGGGCGGGGGCCGTATGTGATCTGAGAGTTGATGAAGAGCAGAGATGGCAGTTGGTAATAGAATTTATTGTTAACTCGACAGCAAGCAACTTCGCCACAGTTTTCAAAGCACACATTAGCACAACACAAACATAAAATGGCGGTTATGTGTGTGTTTTTTTGTTACGTGAAGATAAAAGCCGATCTTTTTTGACGGGTGAATCAGAGAGTAGTAGCACCATGGACAGAGGCAGCAGCTCGGGGAGACATTACAATTCTTTTCGACGCTGCTGTAGAGATATTTATTCAGTCGGCGTTCACGCTAGCCGTTAGCTAGACTCCATTTTGTTTCTTAACACTTAAAACAAGAAGGGAGGGATTCCTCAAGCCAACGTTCATGAACACAGGCCGAAATAAAACATACATACTGACAGTAAAGTTGTAGTGAGTAGTCAGCTTGCAGCGTTGACAGAAAGTAGTCCCTCCCTCCCCTCCCCCCCTCCGGTGTCTGCCCGCCCGCCTGCCCGCTGAAACCCTCCCCCACCCCGGCCAGGTCTGCTGCTACATCAGCTGCTACTTTTCATTTCACGGCTCAGCGGTGAAACTCTTCAAGTCCTCTCTGTGGTGGCTTTCGATTCCAAGCTGCTCGGAGTGTTTTAAGCTCTACTCGCTCTGAATGGACAGACTTTAGATTTACTGTAGCTGCTGTTTGTGTTTTATGCTGTGGCTGCTGTATGTCTGCACTCTGCAGGGCCGCAGCCAGCATACAAATACAGTCTAAAGTCAATCCAAGTTTTTTTAGAATTTGAAAAAAAGAAAAAGATTTTGTTGCAGGTTTTTTTTTCAACATTTTTTACAATTGTTTTCCAACATTTTTTTTAACATGTTTTACAATTTTTTTTTCAATATTTTTACAATTTTTTTCAACATTTTTACAATTGTTTTTCAACATTTTTACAATTCTTTTCCAACATTTTTTTCAACATGTTTTACAATTTTTTTTTCAATATTTTTACAATTTTTTTCAACATTTTTTACAATTGTTTTTCAACATTTTTACAATTCTTTTCCAACATTTTTTTCAACATGTTTTACAATTTTTTTTCAATATTTTTACAATTTTTTTTCAACATTTTTTACAATTTTTTTCCAACATTTTTACAACTTTTTTTCAACATTTTTTATAATTCTTTTCCAACATTATTTTCAACATTTTTAAAATTATTTTTAAAATTTTTTAAATTTTTTTCAACATTATTTACTAAATTTTTTTCAACATTTTTACAATTTTTTTCAACATTTTTACTAATTTTTTTCAACATTTGTAAAAAAAAATTTCAAACATTTTTTCGAGATTTTTTTTATTTTTCTTCAATTTTTTTCAATATTTTTTTGTCTCTTTTTTTAAACCCATGCAGACATGTCCCGGGACCTCCCGAGATAGTTGGAGATCTTGACCCCTCAGCTGATAATCTTTACTTACTTTACTTAAATATGCAGTTAACTGAAAAGGTTGCAAAACAAGGGGGGAACACATGAAAATTCATGTCCACATGAATCCATATGTAAATGACTCAACACGGTACTTCATATGCCAGGCCTGTAGGCGGCGCTGTTATTGCTACAGAAATTAACAGAACGAAGAAGAAGAGCAGCCTTCAGTCACTTCCTTTCATAACATGACTGCTAGCTAGTTCTCTTAGCTTAACACATCCATGGACTAGACTTTAATGACTTACACCACTGCTCGTTATATAAAGGCCACCTAGAAAAAGAATGTAAACTTTGTTTACATTCTATCGGACATGATTGCAGCTAGCAGAGCTAGCGTTAGCTAGCGTTAGCTAGCGTTAGCGCGCTAGCTAGCTCTGCTAGCTAACATCGGCAGTCAAACAAACATCAATGATCCGATGTCTTTTTGATAATCTAGCTACACGTTTTTCTTGCGGTAGCCTTTCTACAATAAGCGGTGCTAACAGTTTCTATAATCTGTTCAGGGAGTTGATGAGCAGACAGATTAGCGAGCTAGTTGATAAGTTCTCTACTTCCACTTTATAAACAGCATTGCTCCCTGTTAGAGCGGTCAGCTGGGTTGAATGGTGCGTTCTTTTTGCCTCGCAACTCGTATTTTACGAGGTCAAAGTCGTAAACACGCCCCCTGACCTCGTATTTACGAGTTCGGAACTCGTACAACCACCGAGGTACCCGAGCTGAAAATCCAACATGGCTGCCCCCTGTATCGACAGTTGTGAAAGCTGTAATAACATAGTTATAAGCACTTCTGCGTTATTTGTGTCACACTAAATCAGTCGCACACGCAGCGCTGTCTTCTATCTGTGTTGTCACGCGGTTTGTATGCACAAAAAAACAGCGTATACGTTGTTTAAACTGGCGCTGCTAACAACGGCTAACCTGGCTAGAGCTAATGAAAACAATGGAAATCCCACTTGCAAAAAGAACGCATTCAACTCGTGTGTGACGTCATTCCCAGTTGCGACCTCCGACTTCTGAGGCAAAAAGAACGCACCAGAAGGCAGTCAGCTGTGAGGCCGAGGTGTGTGGGGATGACATCATCGATACGCACATATGCGGTTTCGCCGTACACACGAAGCCAAACATGAGCCGGCTTTTTTTTTATTCACCAAAAAAAGTGCGTTTACAGGCAGTGCGTTTACAGGATTCGTGTGGACAGTCGGCCCAAACGATGCAAAAGATGTGCGTTTGCATCGAAATACGTCTTCGTCTGGATAGGGCCTAAAACATCCAAACTATCCCTCCTCATTAGTTCCTCCTGCTGGTACAGATGCTTCACACAGTCGATGTTGCAGCATGAATGTAAACGTGTGAGGTGCAGACTGCAGCTGACAGTTAAACATGTCCTAAAATCAGCAGAGACACTCCATCGCTGAAGAGTTACACTCACATTTTTATTTGGTCTTTTCTAAATGGATGGTTGGCAAACAGCGTCGCACGGTGCAAACTGGAGCGCACGCCAACGACATATCCTTCGCTGCTGATGAAAAGATTCTCTGACATTTGTAAGGATTGTGTCTTTGGGCTTATGAGAGGATGACATAAATGTCAGCCAGAGCTGGCAGCCGAGATCTCAGCACAGAAAACACTGCACTCAAAAACACAGACTGCACACGCACACTAACTACACTTTATACCAATACTGGGATATATATATATATATATATATATATTTTTAGACTAGATTAGATTCAACTTTATTGTCATTGTGCAGAGTACAAGTACAAAGACAACGAAATGCAGTTTGCGTCCAGCCAGAAGTGCAAAAAGAGCAGAAAAGATCAACGTGATATACAAAGTATAGACAGGACAAGACATCTAGTGCAGTGTAGACAGTAGTATACAGTTGGTTTACAGAAGGTGGTTTAGAGTAATATAGATTCAATATAAATGCAGTGTATTAGCAGCTACCTTATAACGGCAGAATAAATATGGCTATGTAATAAGAACATGTACAGATATGTGCAATGTAGCAGTAACATAATAGTAGTAAGAATAATATAGATGCAGTGTATTAACATAATATATGATAAGAAAAACAGACTAAATATGGATATTCAGTATGATCCATATAGACAGATGTGTACAGTATGTGCAGTGTGGTAACAGTACCACTGCAGAAACAGAACTTGGTTGGCAGGTTGTGACCAGGATGCAGAGCTAGAGTTCAGTGTGCCATTAGAAGGTTTATAGGTGCAGCACCTATAAACCTTAAGAATGAATTAAACTGAAAGGCTTTTGGTTGCTGATGACTGTAGTTAGACTTCTTTAGCTTTAAGTTTTGTCTTTGAGCTTTTTGAGTGTTATTTATGCATTATGTGCTCTAGATGTACCAACGTTTTAGACACAGGTGATAATAACGGTCTTAAATTATGTGTAAAAGAGACGCAAAACTACCACAAAGAGACACAAAGTGACTACAAAGAGACGCCAAATGACCACATGAGGGACACAAAACAACCCCAAAGAAAACGTAACATTTTCTTGAGGAAGCTAGTATATAACGGCCTTTAGGCGTAACTTTGGGTTTTGGGGGGGGGGGGGGGGGGGTAGAGATGTCCACTTTTGAGCAAAATCTTAATTTTGAACGCTTCATTTTCTGCATTCTGATAAATTTCTCTGCATTTTTTTTCTTTGTGCCTTTTCTGAATCGAGTTAACCCTTGTGTTGTCTTCCAGGTTCCAGGTTGGAAAAAACAACTAATTAACCTTTTCCCTAGCTCTGTGGAAGACTAAAGGCCGTTATATACTAGCGCTTCCAAAAGCATGCGTGCGGAAATCGTGACGTCACGGGACCGCCGTGAGTATTTATACTCGCGCGTGGTGGTCGCGGCACTAGTTGCAGTCTTCTCCTGAACAGCGGTGGCGCTAATGAGCAAAGGCTACCGATGTTTTTCTTTCTAAGGACTAGAAGAAGAAGAAGAAAAAGATAAACAACGGCAGAACAGGCAGCAGCGGTGACGTCAATGCTTCGATTTGATTCAATGAGCTACTCCGTCAGATCAAGTCTTTCATTCACCATAAAAAAACTCATCTTAACCCGGTAAGTTTACAGGAGAGACTTGCAGTCAGTCGGCGAGTCCTGGCATCACGTTGCCCAGGAGCTCGTTCATGCTTCTTGTTTCCGGTTTGTCGTGCGCACTGCGCTCGCGCGCTGAAAATCGAACGCGCCGGCCGGAAATTACGTCATTTTGATGTCACGAATGCGCGCGCCACCTCCAACGCGTCAAGCATAAATCAGCTGTTAGTATTGCCGTATCGATATTTAGTCCCGCCCCTAACATCGATCCAGAGCGATGGGTCGCTCCACGTATCGCCCGCTGCTCTTTCAAACAGCTCCGACCTCTCGGAGGTGAATGTCGCTCTGCTGAGGCTGTGACCCAGTTCCCTCACTGAGAGCTGCTGCTGCTGCTGCTGCTTGTTCTCTTCCAATAAATGAACACAAGTTGGGTTTTTTATTCAGCGAGTGGTCTCGGCAACACAACCGAGCAACTCTGCAGCAGCACAAAAGAAACAGCTCGGCTATTGAACGGAGCACGATTGTTATAACAAAAATAAAAAGCCTGCAGTCCGACTCTGCTTCTGTGAAGGGGAGAAATATCGTATTGTTCAGCTGGAAAAATTGTCAAGTGGAGATAATATGCTGACATAATAATGCTTCGCTGATGTTTTTCTGTGTGTCAGAGACATGCAGCAGAGTGAGGGGGGGGGGGGGGGGCTGACAGCACTGAAGGATATGTCATGTTTTTGCTTTGTAGATTTCTTTTGAAGACGCTGCAAAGAATTACAGAGAAGAAGAACTTCTCTCATGTGAACCGACATCACGCAGCATGCAAACAGATTCCTACCGGCTGCAAAGCAATAATTATCAGATGGTGAACAGGCCCGAGGAGTTACACAAGCTGACATTAACAATTATGTTTGAATTTTCACGTATTATCATCAACACGGCATGGACATACTATTCACAACAACCTAATTATCATTATTAGTATTTAAAATGAGAGTAAACTGATGCAAAAACAGCACCGAAAACCATCAAATGACCTTTATTAACTCTTGTGTTGCCCTCGGGTCAAATTTGACCTGTTTTCAAAGTTTTTTTATATCAGAAATATGGGTTTCTTACAACCAAATTGCCCCAAAATAACTTGGATGCATGCATGCATGTACGCTGTATGTAACCCATACAATGTACACACCCATGCACCCATGTTGTTTTATTTAATTTCACAGCCAGGGGCGTAGCACGACATTCTGGGCCCCGTAGAAAGGCATTTTCTATGGGCCCCTCCCCGCATCCACAGCTATTCATTCTAGCATCTGTTTGGGCCCTTGGTACTCAGTACCCCCCCCCCCCAGGTCCCGATCCCGCATCCTGCAGCATCCTGACCAAACTTTGACATAAACAAGTCTGTGATTCACTCAACATCCTCTCATCCTAACTATTCTTTTAGTCAAAATAATTCATTATTTCTGCTTTTTATAACTCAAAAATTAGGTATATTGTCATTTTATTAGGTTTATTTACCATCAATTAAAAAGCGTTTTTCAATTTTGACCCAGAATGACAAGTTCATGGCCGACGGTGAAGACAACACAAGGGTTAACGTCATTAACATGAAATACAGGAGTGAGTGCATGAAGCGCAGTTTTCCTGGAGTAAGAGGAACATTTAGGCTGCTAACAGACAACAACTCTAACACAACATGACCTTTCCAACATCCCCTCCTGTAGCTAACACAACTTAGCATGGCTAAGCTAACAGACAACAACGCTAACACAACATGACCTTTCCAACATCTTCTCCTGTAGCTAACACAACTTAGCATGGCTAAGCTAACAGACAACAACGCTAACACAACATGACCTTTCCAACATCTTCTCCTGTAGCTAACACAACTTAGCATGGCTAAGCTAACAGACAACAACTCTAACACAACATGACCTTTCCAACATCCCCTCCTGTAGCTAACACAACTTAGCATGGCTAAGGTAACAGACAACAACGCTAACACAACATGACCTTTCCAACATCCCCTCCTGTAGCTAACACAACTTAGCATGGCTAAGCTAACAGACAACAACGCTAACACAACATGACCTTTCCAACATCCCCTCCTGTAGCTAACACAACTTAGCATGGCTAAGCTAACAGACAACAACGCTAACACAACATGACCTTTCCAACATCCCCTCCTGTAGCTACCACAGCTTAGCATGGCTAAGCTAACAGACAACAAAGCTAACACAACATGACCTTTCCAACATCCCCTCCTGTAGCTAACACAACTTAGCATGGCTAAGCTAACAGACCACAACGCTAACACAACATGACCTTTCCAACATACCCTCCTGTAGCTAACACAACTTAGCATGGCTAAGCTATTAGCCATCCAAACTAAGAAAACAGGTTATGAGGCTAACACAACATTAGCACGGCTAAGCTACTTTGCTATTAAACATAAGCTAACGGGAAATTAAGGTAAATAACATTAGTGTGGCCAAGCTATCAGCCATCCCAAGTGAAGGTTGCATAGTAAATAGTTAGCATGGCTAAGCCACTTGCTATTCAATCAGCTGAGCATGAAGCTAACATGACAAGCAAGCAACACCATAGTTACTTGGAAGTTTGAAGAAGAAACTATCAAGCTATTAAGCTAACAAGCTACCAAGCTAGTAAACAAACCGCTCCAACAGCCTCTAACTGCACCTTCTTACCTTTTTACCGTTTTACCCTCTCAGCTCTCACCTGCTATAACTGCTGTGGCGGCCATGTTTGTTACAACCTGTTTAAAGCCCCGCCCTCTTATTATTCTTATTTAAAGCCAGCCACCTCTGAGTTCACTTTATTAATTATTACATTACTTTATTTTACTTTACTTTGTTACTTTACTTAGTGATTTTACATTACGTTACTTTACGTTAAGTTACTTTACGTTAAGTTACTTTACGTTAAGTTACTTTACGTTAAGTTACGTTAAATTAGATAACTTTACGTTACTTTGTTACTTTACGGCAGAGAGGAGTTGAGATGTTGAAGAGTTCAGGACTTCGTTTTACTGATTAATCTACAGAGAGTTTAATGCATCTGGCCATTGGCATATGTTAGCATGTGTTAAGATATTTTAGCATATGTTAGCATATTAGCATATATATTAGCATATTAGCATATGTGTTAGCATATTAGCAAATTTGCTAGCATATGTTAGCATGTTAGCATATGTTCGCATGTTTTAGCCTGTTAGCATGTGTTAGCATATTAGCATATGTGTTAGCATGTTAGCATTGGCTACTACTACTCAGAGGAAGTGTTGACATGTTGTTATGCATATGCTAACATACGCTAACATGCCCCCCGTGTACCCCGTGTCCGCTACCCCTCCTTTTGGGTATTGCTACTTATAATTAAGCAAATATTCTGAGTTCTTAAATACCGTTTTTTTGTTGTGTTACGTGCTGTTAGCAGTATTATAATGACACGTTAAGTTCCCTTAAACTGCCACAAACAAACAAACAAACAAACTTTTTTTTCTAATCCACACTCTGGTGACGCAGCACACTGGTTCTTAGTTTTAAGGATTTAAAAGCGATGAATTATTAATCAGTATAATTCAATCATCTCAGTCTGATTGTTCTAAACTCCCTTTAGTGTTTTGCCAAGCCACTTTATATTAAAGCAAACAGACAGTTTGTAATCAGGCGGCTTTAAAGAGTCTGACGGGCGAATTCATTTATCAGATGGATGTTTCCCCAGGTGGAGGATGAGCTTCACAGGCTGTTATGAGCTCTGATCCAGAGCAGCGGGGAGGAACAACTCCCCTAAAAACATCAGACGGCGAGATGTTAATGCGTGCAGCCGGGAAACATCAAACACAGCGTTTGGTTCATATAGCTGTTGCATCAGAGTCACACATGAGGCTCAATTATTCCAGCCTGTTCTCATGAAAAATGCGTACATAAAGCAAGAAAAGTAAAGGTCTGTAATTGGTATGTATTCCACGTATATTTATTACTGTCAGCACCACATTGACTGCTGCTGTATAAGAGATAAACACAACGCGTTCAACCCAGGGAGAGAAAATACAAGACTTTCACCCAGGAAACAGGTGTTCATGTCCTGAAGAAGTTAAGGAGAAAACACAAGACTTTCACCCAGGAAACAGGTGTTCATGTCCTGAAGAAGTTAAGGAGAAAACACAAGACTTTCACCCAGGAAACAGGTGTTCATGTCCTGGAAGAAGTTAAGGAGAAAACACAAGACTTTCACCCAGGAAACAGGTGTTCATGTCCTGAAGAAGTTAAGGAGAAAACAAAAGACTTTCACCCAGGAAACAGGTGTTCATGTCCTGAAGAAGTTAAGGAGAAAACACAAGACTTTCACGCATAACAGGTGTTCATGTCCTGGAAGAAGTTAAGGAGAAAACACAAGACTTTCACGCATAACAGGTGTTCATGTCCTGAAGAAGTTAAGGAGAAAACACAAGACTTTCACCCAGGAAACAGGTGTTCATGTCCTGAAGAAGTTAAGGAGAAAACACAAGACTTTCACCCAGGAAACAGGTGTTCATGTCCTGAAGAAGTTAAGGAGAAAACACAAGACTTTCACCCAGGAAACAGGTGTTCATGTCCTGGAAGAAGTTAAGGAGAAAACACAAGACTTTCACCCAGGAAACAGGTGTTCATGTCCTGAAGAAGTTAAGGAGAAAACAAAAGACTTTCACCCAGGAAACAGGTGTTCATGTCCTGAAGAAGTTAAGGAGAAAACACAAGACTTTCACGCATAACAGGTGTTCATGTCCTGGAAGAAGTTAAGGAGAAAACACAAGACTTTCACCCAGGAAACAGGTGTTCATGTCCTGAAGAAGTTAAGGAGAAAACAAAAGACTTTCACCCAGGAAACAGGTGTTCATGTCCTGGAAGAAGTTAAGGAGAAAACACAAGACTTTCACCCAGGAAACAGGTGTTCATGTCCTGAAGAAGTTAAGGAGAAAACACAAGACTTTCACCCAGGAAACAGGTGTTCATGTCCTGGAGAAGTTAAGGAGAAAACACAAGACTTTCACCCAGGAAACAGGTGTTCATGTCCTGAAGAAGTTAAGGAGAAAACACAAGACTTTAACGCATAACGGGTGTTCATGTCCTGAAGAAGTTAAGGAGAAAACACAAGACTTTCACGCATAACAGGTGTTCATGTCCTGGAAGAAGTTAAGGAGAAAACACAAGACTTTCACCCAGGAAACAGGTGTTCATGTCCTGAAGAAGTTAAGGAGAAAACACAAGACTTTCACCCAGGAAACAGGTGTTCATGTCCTGAAGAAGTTAAGGAGAAAACACAAGACTTTCACCCAGGAAACAGGTGTTCATGTCCTGGAGAAGTTAAGGAGAAAACACAAGACTTTCACCCAGGAAACAGGTGTTCATGTCCTGAAGAAGTTAAGGAGAAAACACAAGACTTTCACCCAGGAAACAGGTGTTCATGTCTTGAAGAAGTTAAGGAGAAAACACATTACAACAAAACAAAAATTTGTATCTCTAATGTCATTGAATTTTGGGTGTTTTATTAATTTTTTGCATTTGAAATTTTTTTTTAAATGTTTCTCCTTGGTGAACGTTGACATATACCCTTCTGTGATTATCCTTCCTTTAATATTAGTCTAAATAATTCATAAATCCTTCTTTTTTAACTCAAGGATTAGTTATAATTTCCTATAAATGAGGTTTTATTGAGCATGAAATCCAAAAATAAATGTAAAACTGGTAATAAGTTTTTTGTTAGTGGTGTTTATACATGGTAGAGAAAAGAAGCATTAACTTTTTTTTTTAAGCGCCAAAAACTGAAAAAAAAAAATAAAAAACGCCAAAAGTGTCGAAATAAATCGACAAAAACGTCAGAAAAAGTGATTTTTTTAAGTTCAGACCCGGGTGGATGCTGCATGGTCGAAGACAACACAAGGCTTAAGGACATCAGTTATACTTCCTTTTAATTTGTCACTGTACTAATTGCCGTACACATAGCAGTCAATTAATTCCACCTAATTATAGGTCCATTTGCAAAAGCCTAATTGACACGTAGATCTGTCTGTCTAACGGGCAATTAGAGACGAGACGCATGGAAAAAAAAAGATCCTAATGATTTAATCAAATCTAATAATTAATTACAAGCAGGAATCAGAGGGAAGGTCTGCAGCTACGAGATGAGATTATTAACAGAAATGTTCTTTTTCTTTCTTTCGCTTTTATACAAAAAATCCACACGCACCAAACTCCATTCAGAAAAGAGAGGATTTTATTTTCAGTCTTTGAATGAAATTAATGAATTAATGAAATTATTGAACACACTATTAGATTGTATGGAGGGAATTAAGGTCCACGACTAACTA
>CM042447.1:1410143-1420143 GCA_023631565.1 Gymnocephalus cernua | reverse complement strand
CGCATGAGCAAGAAGGTGGGACCGGGAAGCGCGAACTCATGCGGATATACACCGCTGTGTAAAATGGCGGCGTGAGAAAGAGAGAGAGGCTTGTTGAAAACACAGAGATCGTTACCTCGCAGCTAACATCTGCGAGACCATCCGCGCTACGTGCAGCTGTCCGTACGTCACTCACAGGTAGAGGTTGGAATTCCCATTGCAGAAAAGGTACGTTAGAGTCTGGACGAGGCACAAACGTTAGCATTCAATCTGTATTTAACATGACGTTAGCAGTTAGCTGCTAACGTTAGCAGCTAACTGCTAATGTGGGCCTGGTTACGTTAGCTCACCGGCTAACAGGGGTTGTGGTTAGAAGGGATACAGCTACGGTCGGAAGTTACGCAACGTTACGCAAAATCTAGACCAATATAATAATATAATTTAAATACTTTCACCCAGGAAACGCGTGTTTGTTCCTCGGAAGTGTTTCAATCCAAACCACGATTTTTCCCTAAATTTAACTAGTCGTTTTGGTGCCAAATGTATATATATAAACATAACTGTCGTCGCCGTAGCTGTATCCCTTCTAGCCTCCACCCGGCTAATGGTGACCTGAACAGCCTGAGGGTGGATGTTAGATGTTAGACAGCCGAATGAACACATTAGTAGTTCTTTCAGTGCCTGTACAGTTAAGAGTTCATTATTTCCACCCGGTTAACTGTTAATCTGACTGAAACGTTAATTACCGTGTGATATACACGAGGAATTGGTAGCCTGGAATGCTAATAACTAAGTGAAGCAACAGTAACTTACATTCTAGTATTTCAGCATTTTATTTGTATTAAAAGGTCCCATATTTAGGTTCATACTTGTATTTTGGTTTCTACTAGAACATGTTCACTGTTTTTTCTCATACTGTCTGCCTGGATATATATATATATATATATATATATATATATATATATATATATATATACATACATACACACACACACACACACACACACACACACACACATACATACCTGTATTTACCCATCCTGTAATTGGCGCCTGTCTCTTTAATGGCTTTTTTATGCTTGATGCGTTGGAGGTGGCGCGCGCATTCGTGACATCAAAATGACGTAATTTCCGGCCGGCGCGTCCGATTTTCAGCGTGCGAGCGGAGGTCGTGCACCACTCTTATTTCTTTTTCAGCAGCGCGCGACAAACCGGAAACAGGAAGCGTGAACGAGCTCCTGGGCAACGTGATGCCAGGACTTGCCGACTGACTGCAGGTCTCTCTGGTAAACTTACTGGTTAAGATGAGTTCTTTTATGGTGAATGAAAGGCTCGATCCCACCAAGTAGCTCATCCAATCAAATCGAAGCATTGACGTCAACGCTGCTGCCAGCTCTGCCGTTGTTTATCTTTTTCTTCTTCTTCTTCTAGTCCGTAGAAAGAGAAACATCGGTAGCCTTTCCTCCTCAGCGCCACCTCTGTTCAGGAGAAGACTGCAACTAGTGCCGCGACCACCAGCGCGAGTATAAATACTCACGGCGGTCCCGTGACGTCACATTTGGATGCGCCAGCTTGGCTGCGGCCAGTATAATTGACGCTTAAGCCCCCTTCCCGCGTGCGTGCGTGCGTGTAGAGCGGACTGTGCAGCGCCAACACTCACAACATGGTTGAAGGGGGTTTCCTCCCTTTTTATTTTAGTTTTTAAATATTCATTGATCGGCCGTTTATAAATGCCGATACCGATAGTTTGGAAAACGCCTAGTATGGGCGGATAATATCGGCCCGCCAATATATCGGCCGGGCTCTACTACTACTATTTGGCGGCGCAGCCGAGTCTTCCACAGACCGAGGGAAAACACAGGAAGTATTAGGCGGCCTGTCAGCAGAACTTTTCTTTGGCTTATATTGAGAACATTTGCATTATTCAGTCCCTCCTCGCTGCTGATGAACTACTTAGATAAGATGGCGTTGGCTAACTGTGTTACTTCACTCCTTCGCTGTGTGTTACAGAGCCGGTGGGATGGCGAAGAGGATCGCTGACAAAGAGCTAACGGACAGGAACTGGGACCAGGAGGAGGAGGGAGAGGAGGTGAGGCGCAAAGAAACAACAACATTAAACTAATTCAGACTAATGTCAGAGTTTTCCCTACGATAAGGTGTGTGTGTGTGTCTGTCTGCCTGTCTGTGTGTGTGTGTGTGTGTGTGTGTGTGTCTGTCTGTCTGTCTCTGTGTGTGTGTGTGTGTGTGTGTCTGTCTCTGTGTGTGTGAGTGTGTGTGTGTGTGTGTGTGTGTGTGTGTGTCTGTCTGTCTGTCTGTCTGTCTCTGTGTGTGTGAGTGTGTGTGTGTGTGTGTGTGTGTGTGTGTCTGTCTGCCTGTCTCTGTGTGTGTGTGTGTGTGTGTGTCTGTCTGCCTGTCTGTGTGTGTGTGTGTGTGTGTGTGTGTCTGTCTGTCTGTCTCTGTGTGTGTGTGTGTGTGTGTGTCTGTCTCTGTGTGTGTGAGTGTGTGTGTGTGTGTGTGTGTGTGTGTGTCTGTCTGTCTGTCTGTCTGTCTCTGTGTGTGTGTGTGTGTGTGTCTGTCTCTGTGTGTGTGAGTGTGTGTGTGTGTGTGTGTGTGTGTGTGTGTGTCTGTCTGCCTGTCTCTGTGTGTGTGTGTGTGTGTGTGTCTGTCTGCCTGTCTCTGTGTGTGTGTGTGTGTGTGTGTTGGAGCAGACGATGCGAGGACATTTTAAAGTTTGATCTTATCTTTAGCAAGTTTTGTCTTTAAGCTTTTAGAGTGTCATTTATTTACTATCTGCTTTAGCTTTTCCAACGTTTTAGACACAGACATGATGATGATAATAATAATAATGATAATAATAATAATAATATTGTTCCAAAAATCATGTGAAGTTGCACTTGTCTTTATTGAAAAATGTACACCGACCTATCCAGACTGTCCGACGGCCGATTATCTGGTTGGTGTTTATAGCGTCTCCGATTGGTCACATTTCTCTCCCTCAATTTACAGCTTTTTATTTTGAAACTCAATAAAAACTTGTCTGATTTAGGACGCCGGTGATGTGTATTAACTTGACGCCGGTGATGTGTATTAACTTGACAGCGGTGATGTGTATTAACTTGTAAATTTAACCCAAACGACGTGCTGTTCTTCAACAGGCCGGGACGTTTTGTGTTGCAAGTGAAGATGTGTTGAAGAGCCGGGCGATTAAGAAGGCCAAACGCAGAAATATTGGAGAGGTAAAAACCAGAAATATAAACGTATTATTAGACACGCCTTTTCAGGCAGTTTTTTCAGGGTATTTATCTCATTTTCCGAGGTTTTTTGGGGCAGTTTTTTCTGAGTGTTTGTCGTCTTTTTTTGTTTTGTTTTTTGTTTTTGTCGCCATTTTTTCTGAGTTTTTGTCACCTTTTTCAAGTTTTTTGTTTTTGCCGCCATTTTTTTCTGAGTGTTTGTCTTTTCTTTTTTTTTGTCGCCATTTTTTTCTGAGTTTTGTCACCTTTTTTCCCCAAATCTTTGGTAAAGTCTTTTTTTTGTGCTCAAATCGATTATGGGAATAATTTGTAGAGAGTTGTAGTATTTCCTGTAGGTGTGAACCTCTGAATGTCGTCTTGTTTCAGAGCGAGGGTAGCGGATCCTTCAAAGGTTTTAAAGGCTTCTCTCTGACCCCGGCGGCGCCGGCGGCGAGCGGAGGCTCGGCTCCGACGGCGTTTTCTGGTTTTGGGAACGGAGGCGGCTTCAAGGGCCTCAGCGGCCTGACCAACGGAAACAGCATCGCTCCTTCCTTCGGAGGCTTCTCGTCTCCCGCCGTGACGTCCACTCCTGCGCCTGGTGAGGACACGACTTTAATATGAATTATTGATGTTTAATGTTCCCGCCTCTTGTTACATGTTGTTATTATCCACACGGGAGCGCCTGTCTCTCCTCTGGCCGCTGAGAAGCAGAGAGAACTGTTGCTCACAGCGCCACCTGTTGGTCACAGCGTGTATGTTCTCATGGTATAATATAATATAATCAACATGACTGTGCAGGGTTTGAGGTTGAGGTTTTCTTTCCCACTTTCTGGCCTCTGTACGGATAGAAAAGAAACGTTGAAAATAACGTTTATAACGTGTGTGTGTGTGTGTGTGTGTGTGTGTGTGTGTCTGTGTCTGTGTCTGTGTCTGTGTGTCTCTGTGTGTGTGTGTGTGTGTGTGTGTGTCTGTCTCAGTCTGTGTGTGTGTGTCTGTCTCAGTCTGTGTGTGTGTGTGTGTGTCTGTCTCAGTCTGTGTGTGTGTGTGTGTGTGCTTCCTCACTAACTCGTCTCTCTTCAGATCAGCCTCCTCCTCCTCCTCCTCCTACAACCTCTCTCTGCTGCATACGGTCTTCTTCTTCTTAATGTTATATGTGTACATGTACGTATTATGTGTTTCTGTATTTATTGTTTATCCAGGTCTAACATTCAACGGCCCCTCCTCCGCTGACATCACGGCCAAACAGACCAATGGCTCGGCTCCGAGCCCGACTCAAAGCTCGAGCCACGGCGGCGGCGGCGGCGGCAGCATCAACGGCAACAACAAGGAGTACAGCCGGCAGCTCACGGCTCTCAACTGCTCCGTGCGCGACTGGATCACCAAGCACGTGAACGGCAACCCTCTGTGTGATCTCAACCCCATCTTCAGGGATTACGAGCGCCACCTGGCCAGCATCGAGCGCCAGTACGGAGCCGGTGGGGCGGCCGCTGACGGCGGAGCCTCCGAGGAGGAGAAGAAGAAGAAGCAGCAGGGAGGGATGCTGCCAACCAGAGCCACCCCCCCTCCTCCTCCCCCTCTTTCCTCCTGCGGCAGCAGAAGCAGCCCAGCCGCGGCGGCGGCGGCTCCGGCCGCCACTTTGTTCTCCTTTGGCAAGAATTCGACAGAAGACTCGGGCGCCTCCGCCGCTCCGATGAACACCGGCGTCACGTTTAACTTCGGTCAGAAGGTGGACGGCGCCGTCCTCGGCGGCGCGGGGTCCAAGACGACCCCCCCAGGCTTCTCGTTCGGCTCTGGCGCCTCCTCTCTGTTCGGAGCGCCGGGATCCTTCGGGGCGAAGTCCGAGGACGCTCGGCCCACAGGTACGCCGCCCGCGGACATCCCATAATGTACTAGGGCTGCTCGATCAATCAGATATCACGATGTTCCTGACCAAATCCATCAACAACGATATTGGAGCGTTGACAACTGGTGCTAAAATATATAATATAATATATATTATATAATATAATATATATTATATAATATAATATATATTATATAATATATAAAATATAAAATATATAATATATATTATATAATATAATATAATATATTTTATATAATATAATATATATTATATAATACATAAAATATATAATATTATATATATTATATAATATATATATTATATATATAATATATATATTATATTATATATAATATATATAATATAATATATTATATTATATATATTATATATATATCTATATAATATTATATATAATATATATATAATATAAAAAATATATTATATTATATATTATATAAAATATATAATATATATATTATATATAATAGAGATTATTAGCGATGCACAACGCTTTTTCTTCACAAAGGAACTAAGTAAACAAAGGAACTAAAAGATGTCTTTAGCTAACTTAGTGCTGCTTGCATTTTTTGTAAAACTCATAAAACTCAACTTCTACTAAGAACGGTGTAATAGCTTATTTCAGCTTTATTATTTAAATATACTTTAAATATGGCCGCCTTCACGCGCCGCCAATCTAAAGATTTTTATTAAGTATCATACAAGACTAAAAAAGGCTAATTAATACTCAAAATTTTTTGGTCGCAACTTATTGGAGATTTTTGCTTGCGAATGACTTGATTATCAGAATAAATGCAGATTTAATTTTCCGTAGATGGACTCATCGTTTCAGCTTTCTTCATGAATATGTTACGTTCCTCCTTCTCGTTTCTCCATTTTTAGATTTTGGAGTCCGACAGTGAACTTGTGACGGTCTGATCTGACGATCTTGTGAAATGTTCCTTTTCTTTGTGTAGACGTGAACGGAGACGAAGAGTCGGAGGAGCCGCCCAAACCGGAGGTCAAAGAAGTGAAAGAGGACAACGCCTTCTACTCAAAGAAGTACGTCTGGAGAAGTATTCAACCTGAGTACTTTCTTTTTCTCAACGAGTTTAAAATGGGATGTTTTTAGAGTCTTGAAGAGGAAAAACTGGCCACCGTGTTGCAAGAAAACTGAAGTTATTAGAGAAATCTGAAAGAAATGAACAGGATTTTATGTTTTTAATCATCTCATGGCCCCTCAGGTTTTAAAGGCAATCCCATTTATTTTTAATCATTTGATTTGAATGTGCTGTCGGCCAATCAAGAAATAATTTGGCACTTGATGTTTTTTTACAGTTTTGATGCTTTCAACGTTTTCACATTTTTTCGATTGTTTTTTTTTTCTTTACACTTTTTTATATTTATTTGTCACTTTTGACGTTTTTTTATTATAATTTTTTTCCCGAGTTTTTGGGACGAGTATTTTTCATTTGATGCTTTTTAAAAATATTTTTCACTTGTACTTTTTTTTTTTTTTTACACTTTTATATTTATTTTTCGCTTTTTATAAAAAAAAAATGTCCCGACTCTTTTGGACGTCTTTTTTTTTTTTTTTTTTTTCATTTGACGCTTTTTTATATTTTTCGTTTTATTTTTTATTTTTTACACTTTTTTATATTTATATTTATTTTTCACTTTTTACTTTTTTTTTTTTTTTTTTTTTCACGACTTTTTTTGGACTTTTTTTTTTTTCATTTGACGCTTTTAAAAAAAATATTTTTCACTTTTTATTTTTAATTGAAATTTTTTAGTTTTTGACACTTTTTTCAAACTTTTAATTTCAAACTTTATTCCGATGTTTTTCCTTTAAAAAAAAAAAATAAATAAATAAATTTGATATAAGCAGCCAATTAAAATTGACTTCTCGGACAAGGGAAAAAAAACCTTAGCGTTCAACCCTTTAAAATGTAACACACTTACAGTTTTTTATTTATTTTTCACTTTTGACATGTTTTTTCCCCCCGACTTTTTTGGACGATTTATTTTTTAATTTTTTTCTTTTTTTTACACTTTTTTATATTTTTCACTTTTTACTTTTTTTTTATAAAAAAAATTCCCGACTTTTTTGGAGTTTTTTTTTTTTTCATTTGACGCTTTAAAAAAATATTTTTCACTTTTTTTTTTTTTTATTGAATTTATTTAGTTTTTGCGGCTTTTTTTCAAACTTTTAATTTCAAACTTTCACTTTTTTTTGTGTTTCAGGTGTAAACTGTTCTACAAGAAGGAGTCCGAGTTCAAAGAGAAAGGAGTGGGAACTCTGCACCTCAAACACACCCAGGACGGGAAGATTCAGATGATCATTCGCGCCGACACTAATCTGGGTAACCAAACATACCGAAATATAACTTCACGAGTTGTTGGTTTGATGTCGTTTCCACCGGAAATTAATATAAATATAGGTAACCAAGAGTCTGACAACATTAGGAAAGGATCCCTACAGAGATAGAGCTTTTAGTTAAAGAGTAAGATCCTTTTAGTTTAACATGAAACAGCCCCGAAATCACCATCACCAAACTACACCAGACTCCATGTAAATAATGAGGACTTTTATCATCGTAAAACACACTTCATTCAAAGTGGACAGAAACTAAATAAAACTACCAAAAGCCGTCTTGGTTCATCTTTCCACTGTTCCAACAATCACCACTCTGGTCTGGTTGGAATAAACTCTTAATTCACCCATTTACATGTGGAGGTTTGCTGGCTCTATACACGCTAAAAGTAGTGATTATTTACATGGAGTCTGGCTCTATACACGCTAAAAGTCCTGATTATTTACATGGAGTCTGGCTCTATACACACTAAAAGTCCTGATTATTTACATGGAGTCTGGCTCTATACACGCTAAAAGTAGTGATTATTTACATGGAGTCTGGCTCTATACACGCTAAAAGTAGTGATTATTTACATGGAGTCTGGCTCTATACACGCTAAAAGTAGTGATTATTTACATGGAGTCTGGCTCTATACACGCTAAAAGTAGTGATTATTTACATGGAGTCTGGCTCTATACACGCTAAAAGTCCTGATTATTTACATGGAGTCTGGCTCTATACACGCTAAAAGTAGTGATTATTTACATGGAGTCTGGCTCTATACACACTAAAAGTAGTGATTATTTACATGGAGTCTGGCTCTATACACGCTAAAAGTCCTGATTATTTACATGGAGTCTGGCTCTATACACGCTAAAAGTAGTGATTATTTACATGGAGTCTGGCTCTATACACGCTAAAAGTAGTGATTATTTACATGGAGTCTGGCTCTATACACACTAAAAGTAGTGATTATTTACATGGAGTCTGGCTCTATACACGCTAAAAGTCCTGATTATTTACATGGAGTCTGGCTCTATACACGCTAAAAGTAGTGATTATTTACATGGAGTCTGGCTCTATACACACTAAAAGTAGTGATTATTTACATGGAGTCTGGCTCTATACTCTCTGTGATCCAACAGCCCCCCCTGCTGGTCAAACAGAGGAACTACTGAGACTCAACTATACAATCACAAGTCTGACTTTTCTTTTCCACAAAAAGGACTCAAACGGATGAATCGATCTAAATAATAGACATTTATAGTACAATAGTGACAACTATTTGAATAATGTCTGCAGCTCTAATTAACAGGATATACCCGCAGGGTCTTAAAAGTATTTTACATGGAATACTTCTTCTTGTAATACATAATACTTGTTCTTGTTCTTTCGTAGGATTAAATAAATGCCGTAACATCATGTACAAATATTTTCTGTGGGTTTAAATTAACTTTTTTTTTAGTTTCATAGCATAATATCTCTAAATGCGACAAACATTTGACGTTGTTAGAGAACCCAACCTTATTGGATTCAGGTACTGTTACCTAGTAAATACTTATTTTTCTCGTACTTATAATCCACACTGATGTTCTATTACATGGGCGTGAAGTTGGCGTTACATTTCATCCTAGGTGATATTAAAAAGGTCTTAAAAAGTCTCAAATTGGGGCGCCCGGGTAACTCACGTGGTAGAGCGCCCTATATATAGCGGTGTACTTCTCGATGCAGCGGCCGCAGGTTTGACTCCGACCTGCGGCCCTTTGCTCCGATCTCCCCGAAATGCCTTTTGTGGCGCCGGTCGCCCCAGTGCGGTCGGCGTGGAGACGGCCGGTCTGTGCTGTGGAGCGTCTCTGGTTTACCTGTCGGCCTTTCTTTGTGCGTTCCAGGGAACATCCTGCTGAACGTCATGCTGCAGGCGTCCATGCCGTGCTCCCGCGTGGGGAAGAACAACGTGATGGTGGTGTGCGTCCCCAACCCGCCCGTCGACGACAAAGACCCCGGCAGCCCCGTCCCGCTGCTCATCAGGGTCAAGACCGCCGAGGACGCCGACGAGCTGCACAAAACCCTGGAGGAGAAGAAAGGCTGAAACACACACACACACACACACACACACAGAGACACACAGACACACACACACACACACACACACAGACACACACACACACAGACACACACACACACATACACACACACACACAGACACACACACAGAGACACATACACACACACACAGAGACACACACACAGAGACACAGAGACACACACACACACACACACAGACACACACACACACACACACACACACACACACACACACACACAGACACACACACACACAGACACACACACACACACACACAGACACACACACACAGCCGAGCTTCAGCGGACTTCACCTGGTCATCCCTCCACAATCAACCACCCTGACATCACAGCGGTTTTACACACACACACACACACACACACACACACACACACACACACACACACACACACACACACACACACACACACACACACACACACACCTTAAAGTTGACCTTGTAAACCACCTTTCCCTCCCACAATAAATTGGTCGTCATACT
>CM042447.1:1399108-1407443 GCA_023631565.1 Gymnocephalus cernua | reverse complement strand
TGTCTAAGTGACGGATGGGAACAACAATCTCTGAAATTGGTCCGGTATTAAGCGAGAAACAAGCTGCAAATGTAACGTTAAACCGTCAGTCAGCGTCCACTAAAAGTTCTGTTGTTGCTGCTGACAGACTCAGATTATTATTCTAAGAGTCTGACAACATTATGAAAGGATCCCTACAGAGATAGAGCTTTTAGTTAAAGAGTAAGATCCTTTTAGTTTAACATGAAACAGCCCCGAAATCACCATCACCAAACTACACCAGACTCCATGTAAATAATCAGGACTTTTATCATCGTAAAACACACTTCATTCAAAGTGGACAGAAACTAAATAAAACTACCAAAAGACGTCTTGGTTCATCTTTCCACTGTTCCAACAATCACCACTCTGGTCTGGTTGAAATAAACCCTTAATTCACCCATTTACATGTGGAGATATGCTGGCTCTATACACGCTAAAAGTAGTGATTATTTACATGGAGTCTGGCTCTATACACGCTAAAAGTAGTGATTATTTACATGGAGTCTGGCTCTATACATGCTAAAAGTCCTGATTATTTACATGGAGTCTGGCTCTATACACGCTAAAAGTAGTGATTATTTACATGGAGTCTGGCTCTATACACGCTAAAAGTAGTGATTATTTACATGGAGTCTGGCTCTATACACGCTAAAAGTAGTGATTATTTACATGGAGTCTGGCTCTATACACGCTAAAAGTCCTGATTATTTACATGGAGTCTGGCTCTATACACGCTAAAAGTCCTGATTATTTACATGGAGTCTGGTGTAGTTTGGTGATGGTGATTTCGGGGCTGTTTCATGTTAAACTAAAAGGATCTTACTCTTTAACTAAAAGGTCTATCTCTGTAGGGATCCTTTCATAATGTTGTCAGACTCTCAGAATAATAATCTGTCTGATGCTGAACATTTGTCCTGCAGGGTTACACCGAAATTACCCTTTAAGTAGGTTTTTAAATGCAGTGCTTTTCCTTTTAATGTATTCATATTATTTTATCAATGAACAAGATGAAATCCCCGTCAGCAGATTCTGCGTTCTAGTAAATATGAAGCTTTTGTTTTCTGTGTGAGAATATAAATAAATCAACGTGTAATTTCATCGTGAGCTCTGGGAATCCATCAGATGACTGCGGCACACATCTGGAGGACAGACTGCTGAATGATGCATAATCCATCCGGCGGCATTAATTATTGATCCGACCTGATTTCACGGCTGTGTACGGAGCTCGTTGAAGCCGAGCTGAAGATTTCTGGTTTTTCTTGACTGGCCGCAGACACACAAGGAAGTGAAGCCGACGAAACGGGAAGTTTGGAGATCTAAATGTTACTTTCCACCACCGTATGCAGCGGTGGAAGAAGTATTCAGATCCTTAACTGCAGTAAAAGTACTAATACCACACTGTAAAAATACTGTGTTACAAGTTAAAGTCCTGCAGTGAAACTGTTACTTCAGTTAAAGTGTGTAAATATCATCAAGAAAATGTAGTTAAAAGTATTAAAAGTAAAGAAGAATCCTCACGTTGTAGGACGTGGAAACACACACACACACACACACACACACACACACACACACACACACAGAGACACACACACACACACACACACACAGAGACACACACACACACACAGAGAGAGAGACACACACACACACACACACACACACACACACACACAGACACACACACACAGAGACACACACACACAGAGAGAGACACACACACACACACACACACACACACACACACACACACACAGAGAGAGAGACACACACACACACACACACACACACACACACACACACACACACACACACACACACACACACACACACACACACACACACACACACAGACACACACACACAGAGACACACACACACAGACACACACACACAGAGAGAGACACACACACACACACACACACACACACACACACACACACACACACACACACACACACACACAGAGAGAGACACACACACACACACACACACACACACACACACACACACACACACACACACACACACACACAGAGAGAGAGACACACACACACACACACACACACACACACACACACACACACACACACACACACACACACACCTTAAAGTCGTCCTTGTACCTTTCCCTCCCACAATGAATTGGTCGTCATACTGTGACATATTTTGACTTTGAAACATAAACACGAGAAGCAGGTCGTCTACATTCCTCCCGGTCCGCCGCCGCGTGTTGCCAGCTGTGTGTTTAATGGTCTGATCATCTCAGCTGGACTTGTAGCCGTTATATTGTCGGCTAGTTTACTTTAGAATAAAACATCAGATTTTATAAACTACATGTGTTGTGTGTGCAGAAATCTTAATGTGTAAAGTAACTAGTAACTAAAGCTGTAACAGATGAATGTAGTGGAGTAAAAAGTACAATATTTCTCTCTGAAATGTAGCGGAGTAGAAGTAGAAAGTGGCATGAAAAGAAAAGACTCAAGTAAAGTACAAGTACCTCAACATTTGGACTGAAGTACAGAACTGCAGTAAATGTACTTAGTTACATTCCACCGCTGACCGTATGTGTGTGTGTGTGTGTTTTCCTCACCCTCTCGTGCACGGGGGACACCTGGTCCTCCTCGGTGCCGCAGGGCGACGTGTCTCCTGTCGGCACCCTGCTGACGGCCATCTCAGCGTGACCTTTGCCCTGCGGACCCTTCATCCTCACAAACTCCATGTTTTTGTATTTGTAGAAGCCGAAAGACATTCGCTGGGCCATCTTAGCAGCTACGCTCACCTGCAGCACGCACACACACGCACGCACGCACGCACACACACACACACACACACGCAGACACACACATGCACGCACACACATGCAGACACAGGCACACACACGCGCAGACACAGACACACACACACACACGCAGACACAGACACACACACACACACGCAGACACAGACACACGCACGCACACACACAGACACACACACGCACACACAGACACACACACACACACACACACACAGACACACACACACACACGCAGACACAGACAGACACACACGCACACACATATACACACACACACAGACACACACACACGCACGGACGCACGCAGACACACACAACACACACACACACACACACACACATATACACACATATACACACACACACGCAGACACAGACAGACACACACGCACACACATATACACACACACACAGACACAGACACAGACACACACAGACACACACACACACACACACACACACACACACACACACACACACACACACACACACACACACAGTTAATTAACCCTCCTGTTGTCCTCGGGTCAAATTTGACCCATTTAAAAAAAATAATGTTTCCGTATCACATAAGGCTTGATACAAATTAAACTTCCTGCAGGAAAGGTTAGAAGCCAAGAAAAGGTCTATAAAGCCCCCCCCCCCTCTAAGTTACACTAGTAAAGTAAAGTAAACAAAACCATAGGGATGCACCGATGTGAAAATGTTGGCCGATAGGATACCGATATTAACGTTGCTGATATAAAACAAGTTTCTATGATAATCATATTTTGTACATACTGAAAAACACCGAATTTGAAAAAAAAATGTAATGTGTCACGGTTGTGGTTTTCTGTTACAGTTTTTCCTGTTTTACTGTTAATTTATTCCCCGTTTCCTTGTTGTTTACCGTCTCATGTGTTTCTGTATTGTCTACCTTGTGTTTTATGCTTCAGCTTCCTGTTTTACTTTAGTGTCTAGTGTTTAGTCTCTCTGGGTACGTCCCATAAAACCTTAAGTTGCATCCCCGACTCCTCCACTTGCCTCCTTTCCTCGAGGAGGCACGGGAGAGATGCTACGTGCCTGATTAATAAAGTTGGTAAAGTTTTACCAGGTTCATTTTCTGGCTAACGCTGTATAACATTGTGTCATTGTGAGCACGTTAGCATGCCGGCGTTAGCATTTAGCTCGCTGCAGCGTCTCACCCGGTTGTCGTAGACCTTCTTCAGCGCCTCGTAGCGGATCGAGCCCTGGAAGATGACGCCCTGGAAGGTCTTGCTCTTGTCGCTCGCCACCAGCTCCACACACACCATCTCCCCCTCGCCCACCGTCATGTCACTGAACACCTACACACACACACAATTACATAACAAGATTATTTTACTTTACCTGCAAAGATCTGCATTCATTCTTTCAGCCAACAGCCTCAAAGTTCCCAGAAACACAACCTTTGGGAGGGCCAAAATCCTAGGGGTGTCACGGTTTCAATTTTAAATCAAAAATCTCTCTCCCACTCCGCCTTGTTGTGCTAGTCCAAGGAAAACAACAACAGACACAACACAGCTTAGCGGCTGGTAGCATGCAGCTAAAGACACAGGGTAATGTTAGCTTAGCGGCTGGTAGCATGCAGCTAAAGACACAGGGTAATGTTAGCTTAGCGGCTGGTAGCATGCAGCTAAAGACACAGGGTAATGTTAGCTTAGCGGCTGGTAGCATGCAGCTAAAGACACAGGGTAACATCAGCTTGGCGGCTGGTAGCATGCAGCTAAAGACACAGGGTAACATCAGCTTGGCGGCTCGTAGCATGCAGCTAAAGACACAGGGTAACATCAGCTTGGCGGCTGGTAGCATGCAGCTGAAGACACAGGGTAACATCAGCTCGGCGGCTGGTAGCATGCAGCTAAAGACACAGGGTAACATCAGCTTGGCGGCTCGTAGCATGCAGCTAAAGACACAGGGTAACTTCAGCTTGGCGGCTGGTAGCATGCAGCTAAAGACACAGGGTAACGTCAGCTTGGCGGCTGGTAGCATGCAGCTAAAGACACAGGGTAACATCAGCTTGGCGGCTGGTAGCATGCAGCTAAAGACACAGGGTAACATCAGCTTGGCGGCTGGTAGTATGCAGCTAAAGACACAGGGTAACTTCAGCTTGGCGGCTGGTAGCATGCAGCTAAAGACACAGGGTAACATCAGCTTGGCGGCTGGTAGCATGCAGCTAAAGACACAGGGTAACATCAGCTTGGCGGCTCGTAGCATGCAGCTAAAGACACAGGGTAACATCAGCTTGGCGGCTGGTAGCATGCAGCTGAAGACACAGGGTAACGTCAGCTTGGCGGCTGGTAGCATGCAGCTAAAGACACAGGGTAACGTCAGCTTGGCGGCTGGTAGCATGCAGCTAAAGACACAGGGTAACGTCAGCTTGGCGGCTGGTAGCATGCAGCTAAAGACACAGGGTAACTTCAGCTTATCGGCTGGTAGCATGCAGCTGAAGACACAGGGTAACATCAGCTCGGTGGCTGGTAGCATGCAGCTAAAGACACAGGGTAACGTCAGCTTGGCGGCTGGTAGCATGCAGCTGAAGACACAGGGTAACTTCAGCTCGGCGGCTGGTAGCATGCAGCTAAAGACACAGGGTAACGTCAGCTTGGCGGCTGGTAGCATGCAGCTAAAGACACAGGGTAACTTCAGCTTATCGGCTGGTAGCATGCAGCTAAAGACACAGGGTAACGTTAGCTTGGCGGCTGGTAGCATGCAGCTAAAGACACAGGGTAACGTTAGCTTGGCGGCTGGTAGCATGCAGCTAAAGACACAGGGTAACGTTAGCTCGGCGGCTGGTAGCATGCAGCTAAAGACACAGGGTAACATCAGCTCGGCGGCTGGTAGCATGGAGCTAAAGACACAGGGTAACATCAGCTTGGTGGCTGGTAGCATGCAGCTAAAGACACAGGGTAACATCAGCTTGGTGGCTGGTAGCATGCAGCTAAAGACACAGGGTAACATCAGCTCGGCGGCTGGTAGCATGCAGCTAAAGACACGGGGTAACGTTAGCTTAGCGGCTGGTAGCATGCAGCTAAAGACACAGTGTAACGTCAGCTCGGCGGCTGGTAGCATGCAGCTAAAGACACAGGGTAACGTCAGCTTGGCGGCTGGTAGCATGCAGCTAAAGACACAGGGTAACATCAGCTCGGCGGCTGGTAGCATGCAGCTAAAGACACAGGGTAACATCAGCTCGGCGGCTGGTAGCATGCAGCTAAAGACACAGGGTAACATCAGCTTGGCGGCTCGTAGCATGCAGCTAAAGACACAGGGTAACTTCAGCTTGGCGGCTGGTAGCATGCAGCTAAAGACACAGGGTAACATCAGCTTGGCGGCTGGTAGCATGCAGCTAAAGACACAGGGTAACATCAGCTTGGCGGCTGGTAGTATGCAGCTAAAGACACAGGGTAACTTCAGCTTGGCGGCTGGTAGCATGCAGCTAAAGACACAGGGTAACATCAGCTTGGCGGCTGGTAGCATGCAGCTAAAGACACAGGGTAACGTCAGCTTGGCGGCTGGTAGCATGCAGCTAAAGACACAGGGTAACTTCAGCTTGGCGGCTGGTAGCATGCAGCTAAAGACACAGGGTAACGTCAGCTTGGCGGCTGGTAGCATGCAGCTAAAGACACAGGGTAACGTCAGCTTGGCAGCTGGTAGCATGCAATGTTATCGGACTGAATGGATCAAATTCTGACAGTGAAACAAGCCATTATGATGCTCAAAAATGGCTTAAAAACACCGTTCAAAAGGGGGAACATTATTTAAAAAAGCTTGAGAACCAGTGATGTAATGGAAAAACGCCGTTATTGTGGTCGGACTTTATTGCCAGTTTACCTCCTCGAAGTTGTCGATCATGAAGAAGATGTTGGGGTAGCTCATCTTCGACTCCTCTCCTTTGCTGTCCATGGCGTGTTTGCTGGGAGACGCAAACACTTCCTGCGAAAACATCCCAGACCGAGTGGATAAAGAAGATCATTACAGCCAGGGTTACATTTGTAAAAAAAAAACGCAAAGGGGGGGTGGGGGATGTATTTCGATCAACAGGGTGGTTTCATACCTGACATTTCTTCTTGTGGATGTGGATGTCTCCTGCGTCTGAGCGCGTGCAGACTGCACACGTTACCACGTAGTCCAACTGCAAGATAGTTATAGGAGTTATTGTGGGAATCAAATGTCACACTTTCATTTTAAAATACCGTAATTGTCTTACTTTTCTGTTTTGTGCTTTCTGTCTTTATTCACTACTTGCATAATGAACACTGACTGCACACTACACACTGTAACTTTGGTATTTTTCAACCTGGACCCTTTTTTCCCACCCATGTTTTTGTGTGTCTAAGTGACTGATGGGAATAACAATCTCTGAAATTGGTCAAGTATTAAGCAAGAGAAACAAGCTGTCAGTCAGCGTCCACTAAAAGTTCTGTTGTTGCCGCTGACAGACTCAGATTATTATTCTAAGAGTCTGACAACATTATGAAAGGATCCCTACAGAGATAGAGCTTTTAGTTAAAGAGGAAGATCCTTTTAGTTTAACATGAAACAACCCCGAAATCACCATCACCAAACTACACCAGACTCCATGTAAATAATCAGGACTTTTAGCGCGTATAGAGCCAGACTCCATGTAAATAATCAGGACTTTTAGCGTGTATAGAGCCAGACTCCATGTAAATAATCAGGACTTTTAGCGTGTATAGAGCCAGACTCCATGTAAATAATCAGGACTTTTAGCGTGTATAGAGCCAGACTCCATGTAAATAATCACTACTTTTAGCGTGTATAGAGAGAGACTCCATGTAAATAATCACTACCTTTAGCGTGTATAGAGCCAGACTCCATGTAAATAATCAGGACTTTTAGCGTGTATAGAGCCAGACTCCATGTAAATAATCACTACTTTTAGCGTGTATAGAGCCAGACTCCATGTAAATAATCACTACTTTTAGCGTGTATAGAGCCAGACTCCATGTAAATAATCACTACTTTTAGCGTGTATAGAGCCAGACTCCATGTAAATAATCACTACTTTTAGCGTGTATAGAGCCAGCATATCTCCACATGTAAATGGGTGAATTAAGAGTTTATTCCAACCAGACCAGAGTGGTGATTGTTGGAACAGTGGAAAGATGAACCAAGATGGCTTTTCATAGTTTTATTTAGTTTCTGTCCACTTTGAATGAAGTGTGTTTTACGATGATAAAAGTCCTGATTATTTACATGGAGTCTGGTGTAGTTTGGTGATGGTGATTTCGGGGCTGTTTCATGTTAAACTAAAAGGATCTTACTCTTTAACTAAAAGCTCTATCTCTGTAGGGATCCTTTCATAATGTTGTCAGACTCTTAGAATAATAATCTGAGTCTATCAGCAGCAACAACAGAACTTTTAGTGGACGCTAACGGCTGCTGAACATTAGTCCTGTAGGGTCACATTACAGCCCGGTTCACGACTGCCGGTTACAGCGTTCTCGCTCAACACTGGACCAACTTCAAAGATTTTTG
>CM042447.1:1349108-1389108 GCA_023631565.1 Gymnocephalus cernua | reverse complement strand
ACACATAATCTCGTTAACCTTTCATCATTAACTGTCAGAGATAAATATTAAATGTACGTGGCTTTCATCAGACCAAGCCTCATCCAAACTCTGATTCCTGTCATCCAGATTATCTGCACTGCGTCAGCGTTAATGGACTTTATTTTATCAGACTAACAGCAGCTCAGAGCGACGAGACGGACAAGACGTAAGATGTACGTAAGATGTAAACGTTGTGAGTAAAGTCCTTTTCATGACAAGATAATTGAAGCTCTGTAATGGAAAAGAAAACGGTGCGTTGGCCTTTGATTTCATTTCGCAGGCAGAAATTGAATCAAGGTTAATTTAATGTGGGACCGCGAGGATTAACCTCGTTTGCCTTCATCTGCTCAGGCTTTGATTTAATTGTGGAAACGACACAAGCTGTAAAAGAAGAAAAAAAAGTCATCGTGTTAAGATGGATTTTACACGAGGGGCTCAGAGTGAAGCCTCCTATGGCGCCATTTTCATGCTAATAAGCCATCACCCCCCGTTAGCATCCCATTGACTGCCATTCATTTTGGCGTCACTTTGACAGCCAATAACTTTACATCTGAAGCGTTTAAAGACTTCATTTGTCCGTCATAAAAGTGTGCGTGTGCCGGGCGCCTGGTTCTAAAGGGTTGTTCTTAGTGTCTTCATTAATCAGAGGTGTGTTTTGGGCGTAACATGCAATCAACCAATCAGAGATCATCTCCCATTCCCTTTAAAAGCCAGGCGCGTTTGGACCAATGGGGGCAAGCCTGCCTCCTCAGAGCGAAGCCACGATGGCGCCATTTTATGCTACCACATCCATCACCCGCCGTTAGCATCATAGACAGTATATAAAATGGACACAGCGATCCCGCTGTTTTCGACGGAAACAAGTGAAGCCTCTTACCAGAACTTCCCCGGTGATGGCTGAGCGTTACTGCGCAGCCTCAAACTGAGCTTGATGACGTAGATGTGACGTGAGCAACGTGTCTGAACGTTGTAAGTCTTCTGGTAGCTGTGCCGAGAGAAATCTCAATCATTCCCAATCTATCAGAGACGGAGAGCGTAGGTATATGTAAGGAGATAACATAGGCACAGGCTAATTATTGATCACTAAAATGCTAGTTAACATTAGTAATTAAACTAAACAGCTGATGTAAGTCCAAACTGCCTGCGAGCTTCTCCTGTACTGTACGGTAATTCCTCTACTATGAGACAGGAAGTCTCGTGGTTATGACCCAACCGTTAGCCTATTTTTATAAAAACGTCTGCTACGGAGCCATAACGTGAGGTACAAGGTAACGGAGCCTTTTATACATCGTCGTGTTTCTTTAGAAATAAACAACGGACAAAATAAAGTCTTCAAACGCTTCAGATGTAAAGTTATTGGCTGTCAAAGTGACGCCAGAATGAATGGCAGTCAATGGGATGCTAACGGGGGGTGATGGGAAAGGGCTAGCAAAATGGCGCCATCGCGGCTTCGCTCCGAGGAGAGAAGCCTGCCCCCTTGGTTAGCATCCCATTCACTGTCATTCATTTTGGCGTCACTTTGACAGCCAATAACTTTACATCTGAAGCGTTTGAAGACTTTATTTGTCCGTTGTTTATTTCTAAAGAAACACGACGATGTATAAAAGGCTCCGTTACCTTGTACCTCACGTTATGGCTCCGTAGCAGACGTTTTTATAAAAATAGGCTAACGGTTGGGTCATAACCACGAGACTTACTGTCTCATAGTAGAGGAATTACCGTACAGTACAGGAGAAGCTCGCAGGCAGTTTGGACTTACATCAGCTGTTTAGTTTAATTACTAATGTTAACTAGCATTTTAGTTAGCAATAATTAGCCTGTGCCTATGTTATCTCCTTACATATACCTACGCTCTCCGTCTCTGATAGATTGGGAATGATTGAGATTTCTCTTGGCACAGCTACCAGAAGACTTACAACGTTCAGACACGTTGCTCACGTCACATCTACGTCATCAAGCTCAGTTTGAGGCTGCGCAGTAACACTCAGCCATCACCGGGAAAGTGACTTCACTGGTCTCCGTCAACAACAGCGGAGTCACTGGGTCCATATTATATATATATTATATATATATATATATATATATATATATATATATATATATATATATATATATAGGTCTATGATTTTACACTGGAAGGATTTTACAGACGCTTCCTTAATTGATTCCGTTATTTCAGAGTAAAAGCAGAGATCTGCAGCAGCTACAGAGACGCTTATAAAAGATCGTGCTCTATTTATAGCTGCGTATCCAATTTAAAAAAAAACACATCAACTGTGTTAAGAAGCCCGGCGCTCCATCACTCATCTGATCACCCAAAGTCTATCTCTGCTGCTGGCGGCGGGCGGGGAGAACTATCCTGAGCCACGTTGGGGCTGCTGTATCTGTCATGGCCGTTATATAACTTTCTCTGATGCTCCAGTGACCTGCATAAAAAGGATGAACTGAAAGGATGGATGGACGAACAGAAACTTACAGCGCAGACCGAGACACCGAGGTCAAATTCTTATTAATGCACTTCGAAATTTTGGTTCTAACTTTTAGAGCTCGACAAGGACAGGCGCCCCCGGCCCTTACATCTCTTCTTCATTTTTCATTTTCATAGTTTTAATTTAGTTTCTCTTGACTTTGAATGAAGACTGTTTTACGATTGCCTTTCTGTAGTTTTTTTGTTGAAGTTTTTGTTGCTTCTTTCAACGTTTTTTTGTCTCTTATTTCAGTTTTTTTTTGGATGTTTTTGTCTCATTTCTCAACTACATTCATCTGTTACAGCTTTAGTTACTAGTTACTCCACTACATTCATCTGTTACAGCTTTAGTTACTAGTTACTCCACTACATTCATCTGTTACAGCTTTAGTTACTAGTTACTCCACTACATTCATCTGTTACAGCTTTAGTTACTAGTTACTCCACTACATTCATCTGTTACAGCTTTAGTTACTAGTTACTCCACTACATTCATCTGTTACAGCTTTAGTTACTAGTTACTCCACTACATTCATCTGTTACAGCTTTAGTTACTAGTTACTCCACTACATTCATCTGTTACATCTTTAGTTACTAGTTACTCCACTACATTCATCTGTTACAGCTTTAGTTACTAGTTACTCCACTACATTCATCTGTTACAGCTTTAGTTACTAGTTACTCCACTACATTCATCTGTTACATCTTTAGTTACTAGTTACTCCACTACATTCATCTGTTACAGCTTTAGTTACTAGTTACTCCACTACATTCATCTGTTACAGCTTTAGTTACTAGTTACTCCACTACATTCATCTGTTACAGCTTTAGTTACTAGTTACTCCACTACATTCATCTGTTACAGCTTTAGTTACTAGTTACTCCACTACATTCATCTCTTACAGCTTTAGTTACTCCACTACATTCATCTGTTACAGCTTTAGTTGCTAGTTACTTTAGTTACTCCACTACATTCATCTGTTACAGCTTTAGTTACTAGTTACTCCACTACATTCATCTGTTACAGCTTTAGTTACTAGTTACTCCACTACATTCATCTGTTACAGCTTTAGTTACTAGTTACTCCACTACATTCATCTGTTACAGCTTTAGTTACTAGTTACTCCACTACATTCATCTGTTACAGCTTTAGTTACTCCACTACATTCATCTGTTACAGCTTTAGTTACTCAACTACATTCATCTGTTACAGCTTTAGTTACTAGTTACTCCACTACATTCATCTGTTACAGCTTTAGTTACTAGTTACTTTAGTTACTCCACTACATTCATCTGTTACAGCTTTAGTTACTAGTTACTAGTTCTTTTCATGCCACTTTCTACTTACAGACTTTAACTGAAGTAACATTCCCAATGCAGGACTTTAACTTGTAACAGAGTATTTTACTTTTACTGCAGTTAAAGGATCTGAATACTCCTTCCACCACTTCAGTACATATAGTTGAGGAGTTGATTCAGACGAGACGCAGAGATGAAGATCAATGATTCAGGTTTAATTAGAGACTCCCAGCTATAAATACTGTGACATCAGCGCGCGGCGACAGAGACAGAGAAGAGAGATGCAGGTTTGATCGATGGCAGCGGGTCGAGATCTGCTCTTCATAAAGTGCACGGCGAGACCCGAGCGCCGTGTTTCTGTACGGTAAAAATAGCCGAGTGTGACTCACCGACAGACACAAATGATCACAAACCCGGCTGAATATTTTATGCGGTCTGCGGCGCCGAGCTGAAGTCACGTGTGAGTCGAAGTAGAAACATCCAAATGCTTCTTTCAGGCCACTTTCTAACATGTCACGGGATAGGGGTAGATTATTTTTTGGGGGGGGGGTGCAGGGTATATGTACAGAAACAAGACTACTGCGTCTACATCGAGGGGTCAAAGAAACAACAGCAGCGTTAGAGCTATAGTGTGTTTCTGCCACGTCGGGGAAGGAAACATAACCCAGTTTCCTGTTCAGGCATCATCGTATATGTGTCATTTAGAGCCAAACAATCCCAAAGAAAGGAAAAATGAACATAATGTAGGTGGGGGGGGGGGGGGGGGGGGGGGGATCGCTATATATATATTTTTTTTTTAAACGTAACATTTGCTTGAGGAAGGACTCCTAAATGCCCCGCCAAATACTTTCAATAATGTAGGGAAAACACCGCACAACACAAGGTATGGGCTCGGTCCACATAGACTTCAGTCCAGACTTTGAGAATCAAAAGAGACAGAGAGAGACATATATATAGAGAGAGAGAGAGATAAAGAGATAGAGACATATAGAGAGAGAGATAGAGAGATACATATAGAGAGAGAGAGACATATAGAGAGAGAGATAGAGAGATACATATAGAGAGAGAGATAGAGAGATACATATAGAGAGAGAGATAGAGAGAGACATATAGAGAGAGAGATAGAGAGAGAGATACATATAGAGAGAGAGATAGAGAGAGAGATACATATAGAGAGAGAGAGAGACATATAGTGAGAGAGATAGAGAGAGACATATAGAGAGAGAGATAGAGAGAGAGATACATATAGAGAGAGAGATAGAGAGAGAGATACATATAGAGAGAGAGATAGAGAGAGACATATAGAGAGAGAGATAGAGAGAGAGATACATATAGAGAGAGAGATAGAGAGAGAGATACATATAGAGAGAGAGAGATACATATAGAGAGAGAGATAGAGAGATACATATAGAGAGAGAGATAGAGAGATACATATATAGAGAGAGATAAAGAGATAGAGACATATAGAGAGAGAGATAGAGAGACATATATATATAGAGAGAGAGAGAGAGAGATAAAGAGATAGAGACATATAGAGAGAGAGATAGAGAGACATATATATATAGAGATAGAGAGAGAGAGAGAGAGAGAGAGATAAAGAGATAGAGACATATAGAGAGAGAGATAGAGAGACATATATATATAGAGAGAGAGAGAGAGAGAGAGAGAGATAAAGAGATAGAGACATATAGAGAGAGAGATAGAGAGACATATATATATAGAGATAGAGAGAGAGAGAGAGAGAGAGAGAGAGAGAGAGATAAAGAGAGAGACATATAGAGAGAGAGATAGAGACATATAAAGAGAGAGATAGAGAGAGACATATATAGAGAGAGAGAGAGATAGAGAGAGAGAGATAAAGAGAGAGACATATAGAGAGAGAGATAGAGAGATACATATATAGAGAGAGATAAAGAGATAGAGACATATAGAGAGAGAGATAGAGAGATACATATATAGAGAGAGATAGAGAGAGAGAGACATATAGTGAGAGAGATAGAGAGATACATATATAGAGAGAGATAAAGAGATAGAGACATATAGAGAGAGAGATAGAGACATATAAAGAGAGAGATAGAGAGAGACATAGAGAGAGAGAGATAAAGAGAGAGACATATAGTGAGAGAGATAGAGAGATACATATATAGAGAGAGATAAAGAGATAGAGACATATAGAGAGAGAGATAGAGAGATACATATATAGAGAGAGATAGAGAGAGAGAGACATATAGTGAGAGAGATAGAGAGATACATATAGAGAGAGAGATAGAGAGAGAGAGACATATAGTGAGAGAGATAGAGAGATACATATATAGAGAGAGATAAAGAGATAGAGACATATAGAGAGAGAGATAGAGAGACATATATATATATAGAGAGAGAGAGAGAGAGAGATAAAGAGATAGAGACATATAGAGAGAGAGATAGAGAGACATATATATATAGAGATAGAGAGAGAGAGAGAGAGAGAGAGAGAGAGAGATAAAGAGATAGAGACATATAGAGAGAGAGATAGAGAGACATATATATATAGAGATAGAGAGAGAGAGAGAGAGAGAGAGAGAGATAAAGAGATAGAGACATATAAAGAGAGAGATAGAGAGAGACATATATAGAGAGAGAGAGAGAGAGATAGAGAGAGAGAGATAAAGAGAGAGACATATAGAGAGAGAGATAGAGAGAGACATATAGAGAGATGGCAGTAAATCCAATAAATGAACTTTATCACATGATTGCCCTCAAAGATAATCTCCTGAGAGGTAATCCTAAACCCAGAAACAAAAGCCACAAAGAACAATGGTTTGACAAGGAGCGTGAGCTAATGAGGAAAAACCCAAAACACCGCCAACAACCACACGACCCGGAAATTAGAGAAAACTACTGCAGCAAACTCAAAGAATATAAACATACGATTCAGAAGAAAAAACAAAACACACTATAATGCATCCATAGAAGAAATAGAAACCTCAATAAACCAAAATCAGTTTTGGGGGAAAAATGGAATAACTTAAATTATTATGGTAACGAAGTACTGCTGGACACCTCTGTTTTCACGGCTGCAGCGGCTGCTCTGAAACAGCGGCCGCCGGGACACGATCCGCGGTCTCTGGGGGACGCAACAACGGGGAAATGAAACGCCACAAGCCGGCGACAACACCGGGACAGACGGTTGTGAAAGTCCTGTTTTGTTTTTGCATGTTGCTGTCTTGCTCTGCGGTGTTTCCACTGTGAAGTATTTCCAAACAGCGGACACACAGGATAGCATCGAGCTAGCCACAATGCTGCTCATGCTACTATCCTGCTAGCTGGCTGCAAACTGCGGAATGGACTTCCTGAGCGGGGACGTGTCTCATAACTCTGTGTCTCATTGAGCCGCGCCTCCGTTCAGGAAATCTATTCCACAGTTTGCAGCCAACCAGCAAACCAGCCGGCACCGTGGTATCAGAAATCTCCGCAGGTTGGATTGGGAAAATCCGATACCTGAATTTCACTGGTATCGGTCCCGATGCCGATACTGGATCGGACCCATCCCTAATATAAATAATAATACATTTTATTTATAATGCCCTTTTCATCAAAAGATCTCAAAGTGCTACAGGTTAAAAACAAAAAAAGATGAGCAGTTTTAAAATAAAAAAATAAAAATAAGTAAAAACGGGGGACCAAACATCTAGAGGGGACCAAAAGCTTTGCTGAAAATAAATGTCTTAAGACCTTTTTTTTTTTAAAAGAGTCAGTGGATCGAGGTGCCCTCAAGGTGTCCGGGAGGGACGTGGGGCAGCAGCACATTGTCCCGAGTCTGGTTCTGGATATGTGGAGGAGGTTTGAGGGGCCGTGTTGTTGTTTGTGGGTTAACGAGGATTTTGAGAAATGGCGGACCCAAAAATGCAGAGACGACATGACAGTGTTGTGTTTGAAGATTTAATAAATATACCGAATATAATTGGAACAACACCGGTTAAAATTGTTAAAACATGAAATAAAACAATAAAAGGATAATGTGTAATAAAATAAACAATAAAAACAAAAATATCAGAGGTTATGGATTTAAAACATGTCCATAATGGTTTGATTTTAAGTCTGGATTTAAAAATGTCCGCTGAATTAGATTTTTTGTTTTTCTAAAAAATATTCCAACTTTTTTCTCAAAAATAAATCACAGTGACTGTTTTCCGTCTAATATTCAAATATTTCTCAAAAATATTCAACTTTGTTTCAAAAAAATTCTACTTTTAGTTTCAAAAACAAATTCTACTTTTTGTTTCAAAAAAATTCTACTTTTTGTTTCAAAAAAATTCTACTTTTTGTTTCAAAAAATTCTACTTTTTGTTTCAAAAAATTCTACTTTTTGTTTCAAAAAATTCTACTTTTTGTTTCAAAAAATTCTACTTTTTGTTTCAAAAAATTCTACTTTTTGTTTCAAAAAATTTCTACTTTGTTTCAAAAAAATTCTACTTCGTTTCTAAACAAATTCTACTTTTTGTTTCAAAAAAATTCTACTTTTTGTTTAAAAAAATTTCTACTTTGTTTCAAAAAATTCTACTTTTTGTTTCAAAAAATTCTACTTTTTGTTTCAAAAAATTTTACTTTTTGTTTAAAAAAATTCTACTTTTTGTTTCAAAAAATTTCTACTTTGTTTCAAAAAAATTCTACTTTTAGTTTCAAAAAATTCTACTTTTTGTTTCAAAAAATTCTACTTTGTTTCAAAAAAATTCTACTTCGTTTCTAAACAAATTCTACTTTTTGTTTCAAAAAAAAATTCTACTTTTTGTTTCAAAAAAAATTCTACTTTTTGTTTCAAAAAATTCTACTTTTTGTTTCAAAAAATTCTACTTTTTGTTACAAAGAATTCGCTCACGTGACTGAGCACCGCAGCGTGACGTCGGGTTGAGTTTCTCCTAAAGTTCAATGGGTCTACAAAATAAAGCTGGGAATGCGAGACAGAGTACACAGTGAAATCACTAAACCGAAGAAAGATACGTTCAGTGTTATTAGTGCTGCCAAAACAAACAAAAAAACCCTGAACTATCCTTTAATCTGGAGTCACTCAGGAAGTAAGAGACTCACAGTCCAGGGACACAGACGACGGACTCTGAGTGACATCCGGGAGATAACAGGACGCTCCTGTTTTGGGGGGGGGGGGGGGAGACAGGATTTAGCACTGAAGTGATTCCCTTAGCAGCACATTATTTCAATAAAATATAACTGAAAAAGTTTTTATATGAGTTAACTGAATATTTATAGTCTATAAAATGTAAAATAAATACAGAAACATCTCCAAGAGTTCAAGGATATGCGTCTTCAGATGGCTTGTTTTTATCCGACCAACACACACACACACACACACACACACACACACACACACACACACAGAGACACACACACACACACACAGAGAGACACACACACACACACACAGACACAGAGACACAGAGACACACACACACACACACACACACACACACACACACACACACACACACACACACACACACACACACACACACACACACACACACACACACACACACACACACACACACACACACACACACACACACACACACACACAGTGATGGAGTCATGGGTTGTAACACAGAGCTCCATTGATTTTCTGGGATCGTATCTGCAGACCTGACGTCCACACTGTGTAGTCACAGATAACACTTTCTATCAGCTGGGTCGCCCTTAATAATAATCAAAGGGCTGGGGAATAATGTCTTTAAAAAGGGTCACTTTGTTTTTGTTTTTTTCAAGCTGGACTCTATTTCTCCATGTTTTTGTGTCTAAGTGACTGATGGAAACAACAATCAGTGACATCGGTCCTGTATTAAGCGAGACCAAAACAAGCTGCAGTGTAACCAGTCAGAAAAATGTCCAGCAGCCGTTAGCGTCCACTAAAAGTTCTGTTGTTGCCGCTGACAGACTCAGATTATTATTCTGAGTGTCTGACAACATTATGAAAGGACCCCTACAGAGATAGAGCTTTTAGTTAAAGAGTAAGATCCTTTTAGTTTAACATGAAACAGCCCCGAAATCACCATCACCAAACTACACTTTTATCATCGTAAAAACACATTTCATTCAAAGTGGACAGAAACTAAATAAAACTACCAAAAGCCGTCTTGGTTCATCTTTCCACTGTTCCAACAATCACCACTCTGGTCTGGTTGAAATAAACCCTTAATTCACCCATTTACATGTGGAGATATGCTGGCTCGATACACGCTAAAAGTAGTGATTATTTACATGGAGTCTGGCTCTATACACGCTAAAAGTCCTGATTATTTACATGGAGTCTGGCTCTATACACGCTAAAAGTCCTGATTATTTACATGGAGTCTGGCTCTATACACGCTAAAAGTAGTGATTATTTACATGGAGTCTGGCTCTATACACGCTAAAAGTCCTGATTATTTACATGGAGTCTGGCTCTATACACGCTAAAAGTCCTGATTATTTACATGGAGTCTGGCTCTATACACGCTAAAAGTAGTGATTATTTACATGGAGTCTGGCTCTATACACGCTAAAAGTCCTGATTATTTACATGGAGTCTGGCTCTATACACGCTAAAAGTCCTGATTATTTACATGGAGTCTGGCTCTATACACGATAAAAGTAGTGATTATTTACATGGAGTCTGGCTCTATACACGCTAAAAGTAGTGATTATTTACATGGAGTCTGGCTCTATACACGCTAAAAGTAGTGATTATTTACATGGAGTCTGGCTCTATACACGCTAAAAGTAGTGATTATTTACATGGAGTCTGGCTCTATACACGCTAAAAGTAGTGATTATTTACATGGAGTCTGGCTCTATACACGCTAAAAGTAGTGATTATTTACATGGAGTCTGGCTCTATACACGCTAAAAGTAGTGATTATTTACATGGAGTCTGGCTCTGTACACGCTAAAAGTAGTGATTATTTACATGGAGTCTGGCTCTATACACGCTAAAAGTCCTGATTATTTACATGGAGTCTGGCTCTATACACGCTAAAAGTCCCGATTATTTACATGGAGTCTGGTGTAGTTTGGTGATGGTGATTTCGGGGCTGTTTGATGTTAAACTAAAAGGATCTTACTCTTTAACTAAAAGCTCTATCTCTGTAGGATCCTTTCATAATGTTGTCAGACACTCAGAATAATAATCTGAGTCTGTCAGTGGCAACAACAGAACTTTTAGTCGACGCTGACGGACGGTTTTCGCTTTAATACTGGACCAATTCCAAAGATTGTTCCCATCAAGTCCCTTAAATACAAAAACATGGACTAAATATGGTCCAGGTTGAGAACAGTCCCGTGTTATTACCCTTTTAATGAGGCTTAAGAAGGGCTTCGGGACGTTTGAATCGACTGTTTGTTTTTGGTTGCAGCTCACAGGTCAGCCGGTGTTAATCGGAGGGACGATGGGAACCTGCAGCTACGTCCTCACCGGGACAGAACAAGGCATGACGGAGACATTCGGCACGACGTGTCACGGAGCGGTACCAGTCTTTTTATATCGATTTGGTTATTTAAAGAGAAATCAGTCACAAAACGTTCAGGCCTGAACTCATTCCCTTCACAGAGCAGACGCTCTAATACACACATGGTACATCTTCAGGGTCTATTAATACACATCATAATAATAATAAGTAAGTAAGTAAATACGTAATAATACCCCATCATGTTAATACCCACATGTTACATCTTCAGGGTCTATTAAAATAAACTTTCATCTTCTGGGACTTGGGGGTCTCGGTACTAAATACATGGAAAGTTTTTACTAAAAGTTATACTTTTTTTTTTACTAAGCCAAACTAACTCTGCACAAAATGTTTGATAGGCAACGCAATTTTATTTGTAGAGCACATGTTCAGCACAAAGTGCTTCACATCAAACATCAAAAGCAAAAATAGAAAATATATATTTAAAAAAACAAAACTAAATTTAAAATGTGAATAAAAACAAATTTGAAAACGAGATAAAATACAAGAATAAAATTCGCAGATACTAAAATTAGTTTTTGTTACTCACCGAAAGTTAAGAGACAATTATATTATTATATATATATATAATATAATAATCGCAATTACCGGTTCTTCTGAGACCGTTAATAGTCGCGCCGAGACGATCTCGCTTCCGTTCTTTCCCCGTTACGCAACACGCCGATTTTCATTTGGATTGAGATTTTCATTTATTGCGATTTTGACTTTTTTCCTGAAATATTACACGTTCTTTATAATATTACGACTAGAATTGCGATCCGATGTATTGTGAGACATTTCTAAACGCTGATGGTTTTCTAAAGGCGATGACCGTCCGTCTGACGGTCCGGCAAAGAGCAAAAATAGAAAATATATATTTAAAAAATCAAAACAAAATTTTAAATGTGAATAAATACAAATTGATATTTTTAAACATTTGTAAAATTATAAAAGTTATGGGAAAACGCATCAAAAATAGCACAACATAGTGCACACTGAGACTCACGTACGGCTCCGTAGTGCGACTCCAAACTCATATAAACACTGTTCATAAAGCTGCGGGACGGGGCGCCTGGTAGTCGCAACGACCGCAGGTTCGACTCCGACCTGCAGCCCTTTACTGCATGTCATTGCCTCTCTCTCTCTCATCTTCAGTTGTCCTATATAATAAAGGCCTACAATATTAGGTTGGTTGTTCTATTTTATATGTGAGTCTCTGTTTTAAGGTTGCTCTTAGCTTTGCTGTTTTTATGTTGTGTTTTACGAGTTGTTTGCTGGTTGTATTTTCTTATATGCTTGTTCTGTAAAGCACTTTGGTCTGTCTAGCGGCTGTTTAAATGTGCTATATAAATAAATGAACTTGAACTAGCATGCTACGGTTAGCCACCTCGTCTCGGCTACTGACGTAGAAAGCCGTGCAGATTTTGACCAGCTCACCCAGAGACTGAAGGCAGGAATCATTCAGAAACCGTATCTCACTCAGAACAACATGGATGGATTATTTTCTCCAAGTGTGTATGTGTGTGGAAGCACCAGAGACACAAAATAACACCCCAAATCCCAGAAAAAGTGATTTTTTTTCTCATAATATGGGCACTTTAATTACTTGTCGTCTTTCTGCCCTTTAAAAAGGAGTCCCGTCTTCTATTTTCTTTATTACAATCATGTGCATGTGTATTGATCTGAGTGTGTTTCCCCCTGTCAAATCATTTTGTTGTTGTATTTAAAAAAAGGTGCTATAGAAATAAAGTTATGTCATAAATTAGATGTTATTATGTTCACTGAGAGGACTATACCGGTCTGTAGATACCTGCAGGGAACACGGGGCCACGGTGAATAAATACATAAGTTATTATATCATAAATTAGATGGTATTATGTTCACTGAGATGCCTGTAACAGTGTGTATACACCTGCAGCGAACACCAAATACATAAGTTATTATATCATAAATTAGATGGTATTATGTCCACTGAGGTGCCTGTAACAGTGTGTATACACCTGCAGGGAACACCAAATACATAAGTTATTATATCATAAATTAGATGGTATTATGTCCACTGAGAGGACTACACCGGTGTGTATACACCTGCAGGGAACACCGGGCCACAGTAGATAAATAAGGGGCCGATCAGCTCACCGATTCCGCTGACCTCCTGTCGGACGTTGAGTCGGTTCCTCTCGTCGGCGATGGCCTTCAGCATCTGCTGCAGAGAACCGTCCAGCTCTCCGTTCTCCTCCTCCGCTGGCCCGACAGCCTTGCACAAACCGGGGAAGGACGCCATCTCCGCGCTGCAGGGATCATGACAGTCCGGAGCTAACGGCTACCGACTGCACCGGCAGCTAACCGAGGATCTCCCCCACCCCCCCCCCCCCCGACCGGTTCTTCCTGTAAAAGTAATCCGGATGAAGATCCTGCACAGCTGCGGCCGAGCCGGCCCCGGTGTGCTGTGGTGTGGTGTGTTGTGGCCGCAGAAAGCAGCAGGTAGGTCGGGCTGCTGAGGGAGACTCGGCTCCTTCTGTTGTGCAGATCAGCTGGAAACACCCCTCACACTTCCTGTAACAACACGAGGCTGTTAAAGGGGCAGAGCACCCTTAATAATACAGTTATAATACATACACACACACACACACACACAGACACATATATAGAGACACACACACACACACACACACACACACACACAGACTCTCACACACACACACACACACACACACACAGACACACACACACACACACACACAGCAGGTGTTGCAGAGAATACCGTCACCCGGAAGGGTCAGTGATCAGATAAAACGATTTTTTGTTGTTGTTGCTGCAGCTGAACAACATGAAATAAACAGGCTAATAAGTGGTACAATAACTAAAATGTAATATTATATAAAATATATTTTACTATTGGATCCAGGCTGTTGCCTAGCAATGGAATGCCATTGAAAAGTTCAGTTTGTAATAACTGACATTCATAACTCAAGTAAATGTTGACACACTGACACATTATCCTATATTTACTGGTCAGTATGTGATGTAAGTGTTAGCTTCTCTAACCAGTAAACTGGATCTGAGTCACAGACTGTCAAAAAATAATATATTATATACTTTTAATAATTGCATTTTACTGAAACTGGGTCTGCTCAGCGGGTCCTGAATCAAACGTACCCGTGTTAGCGTTGCTTCTCGGCGGCAAGATAGTCCCCGCCCGGCTGGGCGTATGGTATTTTTCTTACTGACAAAAAAAACATCAGAAACTATGGTAGGGCATAGCTAGCTAGTAGTGAATTTAGTACAAATGTTGTCATGGACAGAGACGGTTTAGAACCCCGGAAAACACAGACCTACGTCCCTGTGAAGTGAATAAAATAATAATAATTCATATGTTACCTTCACAGTTAATCAGTCAGTCGAGGTTTAGCTAAATAAGCACCCGGCTAAACCGCTAGCTAACGTCAAAGTTAGCTAACGTTAGCTAAAACGTTACGTAAGTTACGTTACCCCCCGAACGTCAACGAAAGCACCGTTAACTTTACTTTTAAACAACGTTACCGGAATACATGACAGAAGACTTTCGGTGGAGGAACGTAACAGTTGACTTAGTCTGTTTTTAACGGTCTGGTGATTATATTTACGGACAGTTTACATCCAACTGACGAACGAAGTCAGTTGGAACCGGAACAGGTGTAACGGAGAAAACTGTGACGCCTTAAATTCTGTGACTCTACGGAAAGAAAGAAACTCAACAAATCTGACACGTTAACAGACGTGACAGTTTGATGGCTGTCGGTGTACTAACGACCTTCTCTAAATACTACAAGTAGCCTACAATTTAAATAAATAATGGCTAAAAAAAAAAAAAAAATGTAACCTATGGATCAGATTACAGGGATGTAAAGAGTAACAGAATTCTTTGTAACACCGGTGTTTCACCGGGTCAAACTCCGCCCGCCCAGAAGGAAAACTCCGGTTAAACGTGGTTCTGTAAACGAGTGCACCCTTTGTTTCAAGACAAAAGATGACGTAATTGTCTCACGAGCTCCCGACCGTTGGAAACAAACAGCTGTTTTCTTTATTCTGTCCGCAGCAGCGAAAACATGAATATTTAATTCAATAAATGTAAAAAAAAAGTAATTTTTTTTGTTTATGTGGTATAATGTGTTTAAAGCAGGGGCTCCAAATTATTGTTAATTTTTGAAAGTTTAAAAAAAAAATTAAAACATCTTCAGCATCATGATCCCAACTTTCCATATATACCGTCGCTTCCTGGTTTAGATGCTCTGTTAGAAACTCCTTTTAGCCTTAAAGGACTTATTTCAAGAATCAACAACCGCATATCTTCTTTTCAAAATACAACTGTTGCAAAGATCGAGGCAGACTTATACATATATATATATATATATATATGTGTATACATATATATATATATATACACATATATATATATGTATACATATATATATATATACATATATATATATATATATATATATATATATATATATATATATATATATATATATATATGTATACATATATATATATACATGTATAATGATGTGAGCATTGGTTCATAGTGAATGTGTATCTATGTTCATATGCTGTACTATCAGTGTTCAATAAAAAATACAATTGAAAGAATAGAACCATGAAGACGAGGCACGTTTCAAAGCTCAACTGAAGAACGGCAGAATAAACAACATCTGAACTCCATGTTATTAGCAAATATAAATCCCCACTGATGTAGGCTTACTTACTTTTAAGTCAAATTTATGAAGTAAAAAGTCATAAATTTGACAAAGTAAAAAAAAATTATAATAATTATGAGTTCAAAAGTCAAAGTTCTGACATTATTTAAAAAAGAAGAATCTATTCATGCACTGAAGTAACATTTCTGAGCATCTGCTTTAAGCTGATCATCTTTATTTGGGTCACAGATTTTATTTTGCAATAAACACAAAAATAAATTTCATTCTTTTTTTTCCTTTCAGGTTAGAAATTAGATTTTCTCATTTTTTTCCTTCAACATAAGTTAATTCTGCTCCCAAAACAAAATAAAAAGCCAATGATCTTCTGATGAGCGTGTCCAGATGTCTCCTCCCGTTCAGTGCGAATAAGTCTTTAAACGTCTTCAGCCTTTAATCACGGCGATCGGCCGCAGTTTGATCGCCTTCTTACTGATTCCGGCGTCGTGACACGTGTTGACGACGTCCGTCACGTTTTTGTACGATTCAGGAGCCTGAAAGAGAAAATAAACACTTTACAGAAACAAACCAAAAACACCCGTAAAAAGGCAGAACGTCCGCTCGAGTCGGCCAAAATACAACCTAGATCAGGGGAGGCCAACCAGTTCAGCATAAAGAGCCACAAAAAAAAACGCACCATAAAAAAAATGCCACACAACACGACCACACTACAACAGCAACAGGGACTTCCAGATCTAATGACATCATAATACATAATTATAATAATAATAATAATAATAATAAATAGCAGTTTTCATAGTTTTTTTTTTCTTACTTAGATTGTCACAGTGGGAAACCTGACAGTATTTGTTACCCACAATCCTCTTCAGGTCTTGTTTCAACTCTCACTCCCTCCAGAAAAACGTGATTATGCTTTTTTTTCAAATACGCCGCACTGTCGGCGCATAAATTGCAGATTTCCGCACAAAATATGCGGGACTTGCCATGATTTCATAATCCTCCGCATTTTAGTTGCAAAAAAGTCACATATATCTCAGCAGAAAGATGAAAAATGTTGCGTTTACTTCACACAAGAGCAGCCATTTTCCCCTGTTGCCATGGGAACGTTATGAAGTGACGTCATTTCTCCTAGTGAGAACACGGTGTTGGGGGGGGGGAATCACTTTGTTTTTCTCTTTTTCATCAAACCGCAGTTTTTGCAAGTTCCCGCAATTTCATTGCATAAAACTGCATAAATATCCCGCATATTCCATCGCATTTTTTAAGAAAACGTGCCTCATAATCAAGGATTTTTGCCCTCAACAATCACAAAAAAAACTCTGTGTTTTTCTGGAGGGACTGGGTTGTGGCCAGTCAAACAAACTCGTTCACTCGTTGGTCACTAGAGTCAGACTCGGCAGTGAAAGCGTTAACGAGGAAGCTGATCTTTTTCTCCTCAGGTTGCAGAATCTGACCTCAAAACTCTGCTGCATTATTTTTTATTTTTCAATAATTGGCAAATGTATTGGCAGATGCATTCAAATGCGGTTTTTCTTTTTTTTACTTATCTGAAATTTTTCAAAAAGTAAAAAAAAAAAAACACCAATAACTGAAATTGCGGGAACTTGCAAAAACTGCAGTTTGATGAAAAAGAGAAAACAAAGTGATTCCCCCCCAACACCGTGTTCTCACTAGGCGAAATGACATCACTTCATAACGTTCCCATGGCAACAGGGGAAAATGGCTGCTCTTGTGTGAAGTAAACGCAACATTTTTCATCTTTCTGCTGAGATATATGTGACTTTTTTGCAACTAAAATGCGGGGATTATGACATCATGCAAGCCCCGCATATTTTGCGGAGAAATCGACAATTTATGCGGCGAAAGTGCGGCGTATTTGAAAAAAATGCCGCCCCCCCCCCCCGCATAAATATGCGGACTTTGGCTGATTATGCGTTGAATTATGAGATCACATAATTGGATTTGGATTTAAAAAGCAATAATAACGGGTCGCAAGTCCAGTCTGAAGTCAGCTGTTTGCATTGAGAGTATAAATTGTCTGGATGCTCTCGCCGTTTCACTTCCTGCCCGACTGTCCGAACGCCGCGCGGCTCGCCTGAAAAACGACCTGGAGCGCATATCTTTAGCGGAGCGGAGCGGCGAGCCGCTTCACGCCTCCGGAACGCGGCGCAGACGCCCCCAGCGGACGACAGGGGTAAGAAGGAGAGATGAAGGACCAATCATCGAGGGCGTCTGCTCACCTCCTCCATGACCAGTTTGGGCGACGCCACGCGGATGGCGATGCCCTGGTCGGCCAGTTTGTCCAGAACGTCCTGGAAGTCCAGGTTCCTGCGGGACTTGGCCCGAGACATGGCACGACCCTGAAACAACACACACACACACACACACACAGAGAGACACAGACACACACACACACACACACACACAGAGAGACACACACACACGCACACACACAGAGAGACACACACACACACACACACACACAGAGAGACACAGACACACACACACACACACACACAGAGAGAGACACAGACACACACACACACACACACACACACACACACACACACACACACACACACACACACACACACACACACAGAGAGACACAGACACACACACACAGAGAGACACACACACACACACACACACACAGAGAGAGACACAGACACACACACACACACACACACACACACACACACACACACACACACACACACACACACACACACACACACACACACACACACACAGAGAGAGACACAGACACACACACACACACACACACACACACACAGAGAGACACACACACACGCACACACACAGAGAGAGACAGAGACACACACACACACACACACAGACACACACACACACACACACACACAGAGACACACACACACACACACACACACACACAGAGAGACACACACACACACACACACACACAGAGAGACACACACACACACACACACACACAGAGAGACACACACACACACACACACACACACAGAGAGACACACACACACACACACACACACACACACACACACACACACACACACACACACACACACACACACACACACACACACACACACACACACACGAGAATATTTACTGTCTGTTTTAGTATCTGCGAATTTTATTCTTGTATTTTATCTCGTTTTAAAATTTGTATTTATTCACATTATAAATTTTTGTTTTTGTTTTTTTAAATATATATTTTCTATTTTTGCTCTTTGCTTTTGATGTTTTATGTGAAGCTCTTTGTGCTGAACATGTGCTCTACAAATAAAATTGCGTTGCCTATCAAACATTTTGTGCAGAGTTAGTTTGGCTTAGTAAAAAAAAAAGTATAACTTTAGTAAAAACTTTCCATGTATTTAGTACCGAGACCCCCAAGTCCCAGAAGATTTATTACTAATTGTAAAGCTCGCCCCCCCCACTGTGAGCTGTACTCTCGTGTAGGGTGGCCTGCTCTGGCCACACGGAGGCTTTGTCATTGGTACACATTTATATATATATAAGGCTATTCTTGGTGTGCTTCCATCCTATTTATGTTCACTTCTTATGAAAAAAAGTGCTGGTCATTATTCTCTCCGTTCTCAGGCTGTTGTCTTGCTTTCTGTCCCACATGTAAATACTGAGCTGGGTAAAAAGGCCTTTGTCTATTCTGCTCCCTTTACATGGAATCTGTTGCAGAATAACTTAAAACTCAGTAAGTTGATTCCTTTGAGTGCTTTTAAGATAAGAATGAGGTGTTTTGAGTTGAACTCCCTCACATGTCAATGTTTTTAATTGTGATTTCCTTGTAAGTGTATAATTGGCTTTCAAAGTGTTTCTATTAATTTATTTGTCTTTATTTTTTATGTTTTGTTGTGTCTTTGTATGTATGTAATGATGTGATGTAATTCAGCTGCCTATCTTGGCCAGGTCTCCCTTGAAAAAGAGATTTTTAATCTCAATGGGCTTCTCCTGGTTAAATAAAGGATACATAAATAAAAAAAAAAGATAAAAGTTTATTTTAATAGACCCTGAAGGTGTAACATGTGGGTATTAATATGATGGGGTATTATTACGTATTTACTTACTTATTATTATTATTATGATGGGTATTAATAGACCCTGAAGATGTAACATGTGGGTATTAATATGATGGGGTATTATTACGTATTTACTTACTTACTTATTATTATTATGATGGGTATTAATAGACCCTGAAGATGTAACATCTGGGTATTAACATGATGGGGTATTATTACGTATTTACTTACTTACTTATTATTATTATGATGGGTATTAATAGACCCTGAAGATGTAACATGTGGGTATTAGAGCGTCTGCTCTGTGAAGGGAATGAGTTCAGGCCTGAACGTTTTGTGACTGGTTTCTCTGTAAATAACCAAATCGATATAAAGAGACTGGTACCGCTCCGTGACACGTCGTGCCGAATGTCTCCGTCATGCCTTGTTCTGTCCCGGTGAGGACGTAGCTGCAGGTTCCCATCGTCCCTCCGATTAACACCGGCTGACCTGTGAGCTGCAACCAAAAACAAACAGTTGATTCAAACGTCCTGAAGCCCTTCTTAAGCCTCATTAAAAGGGTAATAACACGGGACTGTTCTCAACCTGGACCATATTTAGTCCATGTTTTTGTATTTAAGGGACTTGATGGGAACAATCTTTGGAATTGGTCCAGTATTAAAGCGAAAACCGTCCGTCAGCGTCGACTAAAAGTTCTGTTGTTGCCGCTGACAGACTCAGATTATTATTCTAAGAGTCTGACAACATTATGAAAGGATCCCTACAGAGATAGAGCTTTTAGTTAAAGAGGAAGATCCTTTTAGTTTAACATGAAACAGCCCCAAAATCACCATCACCAAACTACACCAGACTCCATGTAAATAATCAGGACTTTTAGCGTGTATAGAGCCAGACTCCATGTAAATAATCAGGACTTTTAGCGTGTATAGAGCCAGACTCCATGTAAATAATCAGAACTTTTAGCGTCTATGGAGCCAGACTCCATGTAAATAATCAGAACTTTTAGCGTGTATAGAGCCAGACTCCATGTAAATAATCAGAACTTTTAGCGTGTATAGAGCCAGACTCCATGTAAATAATCACTACTTTTAGTGTGTATAGAGCCAGACTCCATGTAAATAATCACTACTTTTAGCGTGTATAGAGCCAGCATATCTCCACATGTAAATGGGTGAATTAAGGGTTTATTCCAACCAGACCAGAGTGGTGATTGTTGGAACAGTGGAAAGATGAACCAAGACGGACTTTGGTAGTTTTATTTAGTTTCTGTCCACTTTGAATGAAGTGTGTTTTACGCTGATAAAAGTCCTGATTATTTACATGGAGTCTGGCTCTATACACGCTAAAAGTAGTGATTATTTACATGGAGTCTGGCTCTATACATGCTAAAAGTAGTGATTATTTACATGGAGTCTGGCTCTATACACACTAAAAGTCCTGATTATTTACATGGAGTCTGGCTCTATACACACTAAAAGTCCTGATTATTTACATGGAGTCTGGCTCTATACACGCTAAAAGTCCTGATTATTTACATGGAGTCTGGCTCTATACACGCTAAAAGTCCTGATTATTTACATGGAGTCTGGTGTAGTTTGGTGATGGTGATTTCGGGGCTGTTTCATGTTAAACTAAAAGGATCTTACTCTTTAACTAAAAGCTCTATCTCTGTAGGGATCCTTTCATAATGTTGTCAGACTCTCAGAATAATAATCTGAGTCCGTCAGCGGCAACAACAGAACTTTTAGTGGACGCTAACGGCTGCTGAACATTAGTCCTGCAGGGTTACGTTACAGCCCGGTTCACTTAAGACACCAGCGCACGGGGAAACCGGGTCCAGGCTGAAGCGGTGTACCTGGTAGTCTACGGGGATGAGGGGGTGGTGTGGGGGGAAAGCTCGGGTGGATCCTTTGCGGTGGAGCAGCAGAGTCTTCTGCTTCCCGTCCACCATGTGCTCCTCCACTTTGGCGATGTTGTGCGAAACATCGTAGATGACGTGCATGTCCAGGTCGTCCGGCGTCGTGGCAAACACTTTAGAAAAGGCCTGAAAAAATAACCGGCGGTGGAAGAAGTATTCAGATCCTTTACTGCAGTAAAAGTACTAATACCACACTGTAAAAATACTCTGTTACAAGAAGTCCTGCAGTGAAAATGTTTCTTCAGTAAAAGTCTGTAAGTATCATCAGGAAACTGTAGTTAAAGAATTAAAAGTAAAGAAGAATCCTCACGTTGTAGGAAGGGTACACACACACACACACACACACACACACACACACACACACACACACACACACACACACACACACACACACACACACACGTGTTTAATGGTCTGATCATCTCAGCTGGACTTTTAGTCGTTATATTGTCGGCTAGTTTACTTTAGAATGAAACATCAGATTTTATAAACTACATGTGTTTTGTGTGCAGGAATCTTAATGTGTAAAGTAACTAGTAACTAAAGTAACTAGTAACTAAAGCTGTAACAAATGAATGTAGTGGAGTAAAAAGTACAATATTCCTGTCTGAAATGTAGCGGAGTAGAAGTAGAAAGTGGCATGAAAAGAAAAGACTCAAGTAAAGTACCTCAACATTTGGACTGAAGTACAGTAGTGGAGTAAATGTACTTAGTTACATTCCAGCGCTGTTTTCCCCTCGGTTTGTGAAGACTAAGGGACACGTATCTGGCGGAGGGTTTAGGGCTCCTCCCCCTGGACTGTCTCCCTCCCTGGACTGTCTCCCCCTCCTGGACTGTCTCCCCCTCCTGGACTGTCTCCCCCCCCTGGACTGTCTCCCCCCCCTGGACTGTCTCCCCCTCCTGGACTGTCTCCCCCTCCTGGACTGTCTCCCCCTCCTGGACTGTCTACGCCGGCCAGTCTCTGTCCCATGATGCTCGGCGTGTGTTTACCTGTCGTGTGAGGAAGGTCATGGACGAGCGGTTGACCCAAGCGTAGTTCCCCGCCGCCGCCATGCCCTTCAGGTAGTCCTGGCCTTCCTGCGACATGATGCGAGCGCACGCCAGCTGGCGGTCGTTCACTACGATCTTATCTCTCTTCATCGCCTTCTCCATGGCAACCAGAGCGTCTGTCAACAATATTTATTCATTTTAAAACAACATCTTTAAAGTCACGTTTATTAAATTCTTTAAATGAGTTTTTCTTCGGGAATTAAAACACAAATCTTTAAACATTTATATTGACGGATATTTATATAATCCTTGAGTTCAAAATGAGCTTTATGTTGTTTACGGACCAAACTTTATTAACCCACCAGACTCCATGTAAATAATCACTACTTTTAGCGTGTATAGAGCCAGACTCCATGTAAATAATCACTACTTTTAGCGTGTATAGAGCCAGACTCCATGTAAATAATCAGGACTTTTAGCGTGTATAGAGCCAGACTACATGTAAATAATCACTACTTTTAGCGTGTATAGAGCCAGACTCCATGTAAATAATCACTACTTTTAGTGTGTATAGAGCCAGACTCCATGTAAATAATCACTACTTTTAGTGTGTATAGAGCCAGACTACATGTAAATAATCAGGACTTTTAGCGTGTATAGAGCCAGACTACATGTAAATAATCAGGACTTTTAGCATGTATAGAGCCAGACTCCATGTAAATAATCAGGACTTTTAGCGTGTATAGAGCCAGACTACATGTAAATAATCAGGACTTTTAGCGTGTATAGAGCCAGACTCCATGTAAATAATCAGGACTTTTAGCGTGTATAGAGCCAGACTCCATGTAAATAATCACTACTTTTAGCGTGTATAGAGCCAGACTCCATGTAAATAATCACTACTTTTAGTGTGTATAGAGCCAGACTCCATGTAAATAATCAGGACTTTTAGCGTGTATAGAGCCAGACTCCATGTAAATAATCACTACTTTTAGCGTGTATAGAGCCAGACTCCATGTAAATAATCAGGACTTTTAGCGTGTATAGAGCCAGACTCCATGTAAATAATCACTACTTTTAGCGTGTATAGAGCCAGACTCCATGTAAATAATCACTACTTTTAGTGTGTATAGAGCCAGACTACATGTAAATAATCACTACTTTTAGTGTGTATAGAGCCAGACTCCATGTAAATAATCACTACTTTTAGTGTGTATAGAGCCAGACTACATGTAAATAATCACTACTTTTAGTGTGTATAGAGCCAGACTACATGTAAATAATCAGGACTTTTAGCGTGTATAGAGCCAGACTCCATGTAAATAATCACTACTTTTAGCGTGTATAGAGCCAGACTCCATGTAAATAATCAGGACTTTTAGCGTGTATAGAGCCAGACTCCATGTAAATAATCAGGACTTTTAGCGTGTATAGAGCCAGACCGAGTCCTACCTGTGGCGACCTGGTGTCCGAGCCCTCGGCTGCCGCTGTGGATCATCACGCACACCTGACCTTTGTGGTCGATGCCCATCTTCTTGGCGGCGTAGTCGTTGTAGATCTCGTCCACCACCTGGATCTCAGCGTAGTGGTTTCCTGCTCCCAGAGTCCCCAGCTGCAACGCAACGGGACGCCGCGGCGAGTTAAAACAGGGACGTTACTCAAATACGATCCAATGAAAGACGTGTAAATAAAGACGCCGCAGCGTAGAGCACGTTAAGTTAAAGTCCTGCATTCAAAAAAGTATCAGCATCAAAATATACAAATATTACAACTAATTATAACTGAAGAAGCTGCACCAATGGTACGAAGCGGTTCACACTTCCTGTCTCCGAAATGGGCGGGGCTTCGTTTGAACGTGGAGTGAAAGTTGTGTTGAAAAAATAGCAACAAAACGGACGAAAACCGTGTAAAAAAATGTCGAAATGACGACAGAAAACACCAGAAAAAAGGCGCCAATATCAAAATAAAGCGCCAAAATGTCAAAAGTCATAAAGTAAATAAAGATGCGTGTAAATAAAGATGTGTGTAAATAAAGGCGTGTAAATAAAGAGGTGTGTAAATAAAGAGGTGTGTAAATAAAGAGGTGTAAATAAAGATGTGTGTAAATAAAGATGTGTGTAAATAAAGATGTGTAAATAAAGATGTGTGTAAATAAAGGCGTGTAAATAAAGAGGTGTGTAAATAAAGAGGTGTGTAAATAAAGAGGTGTGTAAATAAAGATGCGTGTAAATAAAGAGATGTAAATAAAGATGTGTGTAAATAAAGATGCGTGTAAATAAAGGTGTGTAAATAAAGGCGTGTAAATAAAGATGTGTGTAAATAAAGAGGTGTGTAAATAAAGACGTGTGTAAATAAAGACGTGTGTAAATAAAGACGTGTGTAAATAAAGAGGCGTGTAAATAAAGATGCGTGTAAATAAAGATGTGTAAATAAAGATGCGTGTAAATAAAGAGGCGTGTAAATAAAGAGGCGTGTAAATAAAGAGGCGTGTAAATAAAGAGGCGTGTAAATAATGATGCGTGTAAATAAAGAGGCGTGTAAATAAAGAGGCGTGTAAATAATGATGCGTGTAAATAAAGATGTGTGTAAATAAAGATGTGTGTAAATAAAGAGGCGTGTAAATAAAGAGGCGTGTAAATAAAGATGTGTGTAAATAAAGAGGTGTGTAAATAAAGAGGTGTGTAAATAAAGAGGCGTGTAAATAATGATGCGTGTAAATAAAGAGGCGTGTAAATAAAGATGTGTGTAAATAAAGAGGCGTGTAAATAAAGAGGTGTGTAAATAAAGAGATGTGTAAATAAAGATGCGTGTAAATAAAGATGCGTGTAAATAAAGAGGTGTGTAAATAAAGAGGCGTGTAAATAAAGAGGCGTGTAAATAAAGAGGCGTGTAAATAAAGATGCGTGTAAATAAAGAGGCGTGTAAATAAAGAGGCGTGTAAATAAAGAGGCGTGTAAATAAAGAGGTGTGTAAATAAAGAGGCGTGTAAATAAAGAGATGTGTAAATAAAGAGGCGTGTAAATAAACATGTGTAAATAAAGAGGCGTGTAAATAAACATGTGTAAATAAAGAGGCGTGTAAATAAAGAGGCGTGTAAATAAAGAGGCGTGTAAATAAAGAGGTGTGTAAATAAAGAGGTGTGTAAATAAAGAGATGTGTAAATAAAGAGGCGTGTAAATAAACATGTGTAAATAAAGAGGCGTGTAAATAAACATGTGTAAATAAAGAGGCGTGTAAATAAAGATGCGTGTAAATAAAGAGCCGTGTAAATAAAGAGGCGTGTGTGCCCCCGGGGCTGCTGGGATACCTGCGGCAGGCCTCTCTTCTTGGCCTTGGAGGAGACCTTGTTGGGGTCGGCCTGCAGCATCCGGCCGTACTCCTCGCAGTGCTCCTTGTCCTCGGCCCAGGCGTACCCCTCCCTCAGAGACCAGTCCACTCCCATCTCCAGAGCCTCCTCCAGGTCCCTGAACACACCACGCACATCTCATCAACAGTCCACTCCCACCTCCAGGTCCCTGAACACACCACGCACACCTCATCAACAGTCCACTCCCACCTCCAGGTCCCTGAACACAACACACACATATTATCAACAGTCCACTCCCATCTCCAGAGCCTCCTCCAGGTCCCTGAACACAACACGCACATCTCATCAACAGTCCACTCCCATCTCCAGAGCCTCCTCCAGGTCCCTGAACACAACACGCACATCTCATCAACAGTCCACTCCCACCTCCAGGTCCCTGAACACAACACGCACATCTCATCAACAGTCCACTCCCACCTCCAGGTCCTTGAACGCAACACGCACATCTCATCAACAGTCCACTCCCACCTCCAGGTCCCTGAACACAACACGCACATCTCATCAACAGTCCACTCCCACCTCCAGGTCCCTGAACACAACACGCACATCTCATCAACAGTCCACTCCCACCTCCAGGTCCCTGAACACAACACACACATATTATCAACAGTCCACTCCCATCTCCAGAGCGTCCTCCAGGTCCCTGAACACAACATGCACATCTCATCAACAGTCCACTCCCATCTCCAGAGCCTCCTCCAGGTCCCTGAACACAACACGCACATCTCATCAACAGTCCACTCCCACCTCCAGGTCCTTGAACACAACACGCACATCTCATCAACAGTCCACTCCCACCTCCAGGTCCCTGAACACAACACGCACATCTCATCAACAGTCCACTCCCACCTCCAGGTCCTTGAACGCAACACGCACATCTCATCAACAGTCCACTCCCACCTCCAGGTCCCTGAACACAACACGCACATCTCATCAACAGTCCACTCCCACCTCCAGGTCCCTGAACACAACACACACATATTATCAACAGTCCACTCCCATCTCCAGAGCGTCCTCCAGGTCCCTGAACACAACATGCACATCTCATCAACAGTCCACTCCCATCTCCAGAGCCTCCTCCAGGTCCCTGAACACAACACGCACATCTCATCAACAGTCCACTCCCACCTCCAGGTCCCTGAACACAACACGCACATCTCATCAACAGTCCACTCCCACCTCCAGGTCCCTGAACACACCACGCACATCTCATCAACAGTCCACTCCCACCTCCAGGTCCCTGAACACAACACGCACATCTCATTAACAATCCACTCCCACCTCCAGGTCCCTGAACACAACACGCACATCTCATCAACAGTCCACTACCACCTCCAGGTCCCTGAACACAACACGCACATCTCATCAACAGTCCACTCCCACCTCCAGGTGGTACAACACGCACATATCATCCACATTCTGGCATACTGGGAGTAAACGGGAGGCAGCGTGGAGACTCTGCCCATTGCTGGTAGTTGCCATGGTAACATTAGCAGCGTGCATTATGCAAATGAAGCCTCAGAGACTTTCGAGTCCCTGAGTTTGCTCCTTACTTGGCCCCCATGGGGATGACGCCCTTGGACCCGACCCCCACGGGGATGTGGTCGAACAGCGCCTGGGCCAGCTGCTCCTTCACCGGCTGGACGTCGCCCTCGTCCAGGTTCGTCCTCAGCAGACGGACGCCGCAGTTTATGTCGAAACCGACGCCGCCTGCCAAACACAACGTGGTGCATATTTAAAGATGATTTTTTTGGGGGGGGGGGGGGGGGGGGGCTTTTCCCTTTATTTGATAGTGACAGTGGACAGGCAGGAAAGGTGAGAGAGAGATGGGGGAGGACACGCAGAAAAGTTCAAAGTTCCGCAGGCCGGACTCGAACCTGGGCCGCTGCAAAGGACTCGGCCTACATGGGGCGCACGCTCTCACCGGGTGAGCTAGAGGTCGCCCCAACGTGGTGCATATTTACACTTTCATAGAGTCATCACAGCAGCTAATCGTCTGACATCACAGACTTATCTTCTGTTAATATTAACCAGTCCCTCCAGAAAAACAGAGTTTTTTTGTGACCGTTGCGGCAAAAATCCTTGATTGTGCGGCACGTTTTCTTAAAAACTGCGATGGAATTTGCGGAATATTTATGCAATTTCATGCGATGAAATTGCGGGAACTTGCAAAAACTGCGGTTTGATGAATAAGAGAAAACAAAGTGATTCCCCCCCAACACCGTGTTCTCACTAGGAGACATTACATCACTTCATAACGTTCCCATGGCAACAGGGGAAAATGGCTGCTCTTGTGTGAAGTAAACGCAACATTTTTCACCTTTCTGCTGAGATATATGTGACTTTTTTGCAACGAAAATGCGGGGATTATGAAATCATGCAAGCCCCGCATATTTTGCGCGGAAATCGGCAATTTATGCGGCGAAAGTGCGGCGTATTTGATAATCAGTCCCTCCAGAAAAACACGATTATGCGATCGCAGAATTCAATGCATAATCAGCCAAAGTCCGCATATTAATGCGGGGTATTTTTCAAATACGCCGCACTTTCGCCGCGTAAATTGCCGATTTCCGCGCAAAATATGCGGGTCTTGCATGATTTCATAATCCCCGCATATTAGTTGTAAAAAAGTCACATATATCTCAGCAGGAAGATGAAAAATGTTGCGTTTACTTCACACAAGAGCAGCCATTTCCCCCTGTTGCCATGGGAACGTTATGAAGTGACGTAATCTCACCTACTGAGAACACGGTGTTGGGGGGATCACCATAGACCTATATATAATAAATCACTTCTTTTCTCTTTTTCATCAAACCGCAGTTTTTGCAAGTTCCCGCATTTTCATCGCATAAAATTGCATAAATATCTCGCATATTCCATCGCATTTTTTAAGAAAACGTGCCGCATAATCAAGGATTTTTGCCCTCAACAATCACAAAAAAACTCCGCGTTTTCTGGAGGGACTGGAAAAAATGCGCCCCCCGCATAAATATGCGGACTTTGGCTGATTATGCGATCGCATAATCACATTTTTCTGGAGGGACTGGTTAATTACTTTTAGCCTGAGTTATTTTCCTAGAACATAGGGCTGTTTGACACGTGAAGGTCCGGACCAAACAGAAGAACATAATGATATAACTAGAATATTTTCTCTGCTCTGACAGGCGACAGCTCTCACTCTCTCTTACGTCCACACTAAGCGCCGAGGAGCCCGAAGCCCCCGACACGCCAACCAGACGGCCGACCAGACGTCCGACCGGCGGCGGTAAAGCCAGTCGGACTGATCCGTCTCCCCGAGTCGGTCCAGAAAGTTCCTCAGAACACACCGAAGAGACGCCGACTCGAGCGTACGTTCTGCGAGCGCGCGAGACGCAATACGTCTCCATAACAGCAGGCGGCGCTAATCTGGATTGTCGCCCAAAAAATTTAAACCAGAAATGACCAGAGACAGTATATAAAATGGACCCAGTGACTCCGCTGTTTTTGACGGAGACCAGTGAAGTAACTTCCCCGGTGATGGCTGAGCGTTACTGCGCAGCCTCAAACTGAGCTTGATGACGTAGATGTGACGTGAGCAACGTGTCTGAACGTTGTAAGTCTTCTGGTAGCTGTGCCAAGAGAAATCTCAATCATTCCCAATCTATCAGAGACGGAGAGCGTAGGTATATGTAAGGAGATAACATAGGCACAGGCTAATTATTGATAACTAAAATGCTAGTTAACATTAGTAATTAAACTAAACAGCTGATGTAAGTCCAAACTGCCTGCGAGCTTCTCCTGTACTGTACGGTAATTCCTCTACTATGAGACAGTAAGTCTCGTGGTTATGACCCAACCGTTAGCCTATGTTTATAAAACCGTCTGCTACGGAGCCATAACGTGAGGTACAAGGTAACGGAGCCTTTTATACATCGTCGTGTTTCTTTAGAAATAAACAACGGACAAATAAAGTCTTTAAACGCTTCAGATGTAAAGTTATTGGCTGTCAAAGAGACGCCAAAATGAATGGCAGTCAATGGAATGCTAACGGGGGGTGATGGTTTGGGTAGCATAAAATGGCGCCATCGCGGCTTCGCTCTGAGGAGAGAAGCCTGGCCCCTTGGTAAAAGAAATGACGAACACATCACGTGGGTCTGGCTGCTCCCCGACCATAATGGCGACTCGTCAGACGGCCGATTATCTGGTTGGTGCGTCGGCGCCTTTAAAAAAAGGAGCTACGATTCTCTTACATCACCACGATATCCTGCCAGAACTTCCTGGATTTGGTCTGAAAGTCTTGCGTTTGTCTGAGAGTAATAGAGTAATGTGCGTCGTACCTGGAGACACCACAGCATCGGGGTTGTCCATGTCGAAGGCGGCCATGTTTCCGATCGCAAATCCATATCCAGAGTGAACGTCCGGGAGACCGATGGACCTCTGTGGACCCGTTAAACACACAGTACGGTCAGCCTGGAGCTTCTGCTGTCCAATTAAACGGTCAGTTCGGTAATATTCAATATATTTTCCCATGTTTTTGTGTCTAAGTGACTAATGTGGACAAAAATGGTTTAAGTTGGTCCAGTGTTGAGCGAGAACGCTGTAACCGGCAGCCGTGAACCGAGCTGTAATGTAACTCTACAGGACTAATGTTCAGCAGCAGTTGGTCCACTAAAAGTTCTGTTGGATCCCTACAGAGATAGAGCTTTTAGTTAAAGAGTAAGATCCTTTTAGTTTAACATCAAACAGCCCCGAAATCACCATCACCAAACTACACCAGACTCCATGTAAATAATCAGGACTTTTAGCGTGTATAGAGCCAGACTCCATGTAAATAATCAGGACTTTCAGCGTGTATAGAGCCAGACTCCATGTAAATAATTAGGACTTTTAGCGTGTATAGAGCCAGACTCCATGTAAATAATCAGGACTTTCAGCGTGTATAGAGCCAGACTCCATGTAAATAATCAGGACTTTTAGCGTGTATAGAGCCAGACTCCATGTAAATAATCAGGACTTTTAGTGTGTATAGAGCCAGACTCCATGTAAATAATTAGGACTTTTAGCGTGTATAGAGCCAGACTCCATGTAAATAATCACTACTTTTAGCGTGTATAGAGCCAGACTCCATGTAAATAATCACTACTTTTAGCGTGTATAGAGCCAGACTCCATGTAAATAATCACTACTTTTAGCGTGTATAGAGCCAGACTCCATGTAAATAATCACTACTTTTAGCGTGTATAGAGCCAGACTCCATGTAAATAATCAGGACTTTTAGCGTGTATAGAGCCAGACTCCATGTAAATAATCAGGACTTTTAGCGTGTATAGAGCCAGACTCCATGTAAATAATCACTACTTTTAGCGTGTATAGAGCCAGACTCCATGTAAATAATTAGGACTTTTAGCATGTATAGAGCCAGACTCCATGTAAATAATTAGGACTTTTAGCGTGTATAGAGCCAGACTCCATGTAAATAATCACTACTTTTAGCGTGTATAGAGCCAGACTCCATGTAAATAATCACTACTTTTAGCGTGTATAGAGCCAGACTCCATGTAAATAATCAGGACTTTTAGCGTCTATAGAGCCAGCATATCTCCACATGTAAATGGGTGAATTAAGGGTTTATTTCAACCAGACCAGAGTGGTGATTGTTAAAACAGTGGAAAGATGAACCAAGACGGCTTTTGGTAGTTTTATTTAGTTTCTGTCCACTTTGAATGAAGTGTGTTTTACGATGCTAAAAGTCCTGATTATTTACATGGAGTCTGGTGTAGTTTGGTGATGGTGATTTCGGGGCTGTTTCATGTTAAACTAAAAGGATCTTACTCTTTAACTAAAAGCTCTATCTCTGTAGGGATCCTTTCATAATGTTGTCACACACTCAGAATAATAATCTGAGTCTGTCAGCAGCAACAACAGAACTTTTAGTGGACGCTATCGGGCGCAAACAGTGCGCAATTTCCCAGTAACGTTTAATTGCAGCTTGTTTTCTCTCGCTTAATACTGGACCAATTTCAAAGATCGTTGTTCCCATCAGCCACTCGGAGACATCGTGTACTCACGTGTACGATCCCCGGCAGTGCCGCCACGTTCCCGATTTGTTTCATGGCAGGAAGGAATCCACCCACGCCACCTGGAGGACAGAAAGCATGACTGAAGTCAGACTTCGGAGTGATTTGACCGGGTAAAGCGTGGCGGTGAACAGCGGCTGACCTCTCCCTCCACAGGCCTGGCGAAGCTCCTCAAACATCAGTTTCTCCAGAGGCTCGTTCACGTAGAAGATTCCCTCCACCTGAAAGATAAAGTCCGTTACGTGTCGGGTGGAATCCTCCCGCTAGACTCTGAGGACGGCTGAGCTTTAATACAATCAATCAAGATAATAAAACGTATGATGGGGCCATCGTTTTCATGGTCAGTCTAATCTAGTGGTTCTCAAATGGGGGTACGTGTCCCCCTAGGGGTACTCTGGAGGACTGCAGGGGGTACGTGTCCCCCTAGAGGTACTCTGGAGGACTGCAGGGGGTACGTGTCGCCCTAGGGGTACTCTGGAGGACTGCAGGGGGTACGTGTCCCCCTAGAGGTACTCTGGAGGACTGCAGGGGGTACGTAAGCGCTTTTTTCTAAGTTTTTGTCACTTTTTGTCACTATTTTCCACCTGTTCTTTCTTTCCTTCCTTCCTTCCTTCCTTTTTTCTCCAAGTATGTCGAAGTTTTTGTCGCTTTTTTCAAAGTTTGTCTTCCTTCTTTCTACTGTGTTTTTTTTTTTACAACTCTGTCGCTTTTTACAAAGTTTTTGTCGCTGTTTTTGATAATATTTTGCACCTATTCTTGTCTTACTTCTTTTTTACCGACTTTTTCCAAGTTTTTTTTACGTTTTTTTGTCATCTTTTGTCATCAGCATTTAGATATTTTTCAGTCACATGGCTGTTTGGTAAATCTATCGCTGGTCGGGGGGTACTTGGCTTAAAAACACTATTCACATGGGGTACATTATTGAAAAAAAAAAAGTTTGAGACCCAGTGATCTAATCTACCTCATCTATCTCCTGCTACATCTATCCTTCACGTTCCACTTCCGCCGGATGTCCCTCTTTTCAGATGTCCGTCCCCTTCCTCCGTCTCTGTGTTGGCGTTCTAACCTCCGGCTGATTTGTGAGGACTCTGGTTAACTGCTCCTCAGATCTCTGCAGGGTAAATCCAGACAGCTAGCTAGACTATCTGTCCAATCTTGAGTTTTCTGTTGCACGACTAAAACTACTTCTGAACGTACACATGTTCCACCAAAACAAGTTCCTTCCAGAGGCTATTTAGCAGAGGCACCGTGGCTCCGTCCGGAGCTTGGCCCCGCCCACGATGATTGTGATTGGTTTAAAGAAATGCCGATAAACCAGAGCACGTTGTTCTCCCATCCAGGGATGCTGCATGGACTATGCAAGACTACGGTCAGTCCAGTTCAATCTCTTAATATCATATAATGTCAAAGATCCAGTCTTGGCCAGATTATACTCTGCTGATTTCCATTAGAAAAACTGTAAATTATGACTTGAGATGCCTACGTAGCCAAACTGTACACTATATTTTGATTTATGTTACATGTTTTCATATCACTAGGATCCACCCTTTAATTCGGCTAACACTTTATAGCTGATAGTGTTATCACTAAACCACGTCAGCAGGTGTTATCTTTGGGTTACCGCTGATATCAGCGACAGTTCTCATTGGTTCTTGTGACTACATACAGTTTATTATCGTTATATATTCAGAAGGGAGTTCCCTGCCTGGTTAAAAAAGTCTATGTGTTAACTGACTGTATAGTTATTGTTTGGGCCTAAATCTTTTAACCAAAAGTATCGGATCCTTATAAAATGTTTGTTTATGTTACAAAAGAAACTTACCATAGTTGTATGGTAAGTTATTGGGGGACTACCGATGAAAATTAGCACTTTTCAGCTAACTCGGGCACATTTACATTGTTTTAATGTTGATTAATATACACTGTCCCCTTTTAAATAAATAAAAAAACTAAAAAAAATAAAAGTATTCTCTCAATTTCATATCAATTTTAAAACCCCACTCTAGTTCCGATTATGCCCCGCGACTTTCCATTAGAAAAACTGTCAATTATGACTTGAGATGCCTACGTAGCCAAACTGTACACTATATTTTTGATTTATTTTACATGTTTTCATATCACTAGGATCCACCCTTTAATTCGGCTAACATTTTATAGCTGATAGTGTTATCACTAAACTACGTCAGCAGGTGTTATCTTTGGTTTACGGCTGATTTCAGGGATACTTTTCATTGATTACTGCGACGACATTAAGTGCATTAGTTCCATATTTCAGAAGGGAGTTCCCTGCCTGTTTAAAATCCACATAACTAGCCAACATGTGCTAACCACAGACGTGCTAACTGACTGTATAACTAGTTTAAGTGTAATGCTGTAAGCTAACCTGCTAGCTAGCTAGCTAACCACGTTAACAGGTAAAAATGGGTCCAGAGTCTCACCTGCATGTTGGGAACAAATCCTTTCTTAATCCTCCAGCAGTTCTTTCCCGTCTTATCCAGAAACTGCAGCTCATCGTTATAACTCCGACTCATCGTCCCGATCAGAGAAGAGTTGATGATGTTTACACGAGTTTATAATGCTGCGTTTCACCGGCCGAGTGTCAGCAGCAGTCGGAGCGGTACGGAAGCCCACACGCGTTATGACAGAAAAACGCGAAATATTTTGTTTTCTTCTACGGAAGCCGAGAACAGCCATGGATTTTTTTTTTAATTTTTTTTATGCACTGTTAACTCGTGACAACGACGTATTAATTCGTTATCTCTATAAAACAAAGTTTGTCTTCTCGAGTTTTTTTGTGTTTTCTCGAGATGTTTTTTTTTTTATGGATTTATTATTTTGTTTTGCCTAAGAAGACACCCTTCCATTTAACCCGGGGAATGGGGCTCCATAAGCGGATAGAGGTCTGCCGTTTCTCCCTCATCTTCTCCGGGTTTAATTGAAGGCTGTTTTAGTGGGATTTGACCGGAGAAGAGGAGGGAGAAACGGAAGACCTCTATCCGCTCATGGAGCTCCTTCCTCGGGTTAAATGGAAGAAGATTGTCTTAGGCAAAACAATAAAAATCCATAAAAAAAAAAATCTCGAGAAAACAAACTTTGTTATAGCGAGATAACGAATTAATAAGTCGTTATCACGAGATAACAGTGCATAAAAAAAACTCCACGGCCGTTCTCGGCTTCCGGATTCTTCAATGTTGAATATTATATTGTTTCTGTATGTATTTTATTGAATGTACATCCTCTAGTCTAGGAGACTGTGTATTCTTATGTTTTCAATGTTCATTTTATTTAAAAAACAAACAAACGCTGATGTTAATTTGGCATGACGCATAACATGTTTACTTTTAACGGAAGTGAAACGAAGATACAAATAGTGACTTTTTATTTACTTTTTCTTAAAAAACAATTTACTGACTACTTGTTATATATTTATTTCATCTGTCTATCTATTGTCTGATATGTATTTTATTTTAGATTTTTTTCTTATTTTTTTAACTTTTTTATTTTGTTGTTTGTTCTTTATGAAAACATGTTCTGTATCATAATGATTTATGTACTACAAGATCAATTTCTTTCTTCTCAAATTGTAACAAATGTATTCTGCAATAAAAAAAAATAAAATAAAAAATAGTGATTTTGTTTTGCTAAAGATACAGAACTCATAAAGTGATGGTAAGTGGTGTTAAAAAAGCTGTTATTATGTTCCCGAGAGTGTTCGCTAACAAGTGAAGTGCTCGCTTGTCGTAGTTGTAGTCAAACAAGTTTAGTCAGAGCCGGACATTAAGAGCCCTTCAAAATAAAAGCACACACTTTTTAATTTCTTTTATTAGCACGGGTCTTCAACGTTTTTTAGTCAAGGACTCCTTAACTGGAAGAGAGACGGATCAGGGACCCCCTACTACAAATATTGTATAACATGTTGCATATTAAACTGGGCCTACAATAACTTGTAGGGCGGCCTAAAGCCTTTTTGCATAGAATACTAAGCTATTAAAATAGTTGTTGGAATGAATTTATGAATGAATGTTTTAATGTTAAACATACATGTGGACCAGTGAATCTTCAGGAATACCTGTATCTGTGGATGGCCTACCTTTCCTCTAGGCTAGTTTGCTAATAATATGTTGGATTATTTATTTTAGGAGATTTCTAATTTTTGAAAAAAACTTAACCATAATTTGCAGCCCCCCTGCATTGACTCTGAGGACCCCCTAGGGGTCACGGACCCTCTGTTGAAGATCCTTGTATTAACATATTTACAGTACAATTTAATAAATCATCATATGGTAATGTATATATATATATATATATATATATATATATATATATATATATATATATATATATATATATATATATATCTTTTTCAACAAAAACAATAATACAAAAAACTACTATTTCCAAGGCAGAATTAAGCCTCAAGCTAAATCCTAAGAAGATTTAAGACTGAATTAAATAAAATTCAAATCAATAACAATGACAAAGACGTGAACTCATTGTTGATTATTTTAAAATCTGATGAATATGTCGTTTTATATTGCCTGCTGTTTCTTTTATATTTTGTTTCAGTTCCTTTTTATGCCCTATGTACATCTATCTATCTATCTATCTATCTATCTATCTATCTATCTATCTATCTATCTCGGATTTTATTTTGAAATCCGTCATTGTGTAACCGGAAGCTGTGTTCGTAGCTGTGCCGTTTTGACGCCGCTGTCTCTCTCGTCGCTCCTGGGTCTGTTTACAGCTGCAACTCTTCAGAGAAATGTGATAAAACGACCTGGATTTAACCACTTTAATCCGTCATGTAAGTGTTCTTTCTCTTCTCACCGCTCTTATCACCAAATCGTCGGTTAAACAAGTCAACTAGCTAACCTGGTTAGCACTAAGTTAACCAGCAAAGCGTCACTGTTACGCAGCAACTTTAAAACGTTAGTTAACGTTCAGCCCAGAAACGAAAGCGAAATGTTTAATTTATTATTAAATAACTAATCAGATTTTATTCCAGCCTTCTGATAGATTTATTGAATCCAGTTTCTGTGTTATTTAATTTATTTTGCAATAATAATGCGTTGACGGTATATTGTCTTTCGTTCTTGTTGTCATGTTTTCTTCCAAACTCTTAAGTTCCTAACGTTAATTAACGGAAAATGTAAAGCTATTTGCATCTGAATTTTATGCCGAATTATTAAAAACAAGTCTGGTTTCAGGCTAACAAAAAGCTACAGTACTGGCAACACCGAAAACAACTTTAATGACTCATCAATAATTTAAAACATGGAGATTCCTGACGGAGTTTGGTACTAGAAAGACAGCAAATAATTAACTCATGCAGCTTTCGTTTTTGGCCCTATAATCAGGATAATTTTAAGCTTAACAATGGACAATTCTACACTATATATATCAGATTATTTTTCATTCAAGTGGTAGTAGTTCAAGAGAAAATACACAAATCTTTAAATATATTCGGTTGCAGAAATAGGCACCTTTCCACCAAACTCCATTCACTTTTCGCCAGATTTTAGGGGAAACTTGTTATTTTGAGCTATCGTGCTGAAAACACAAACTGGCTTAATTTCTGTTTGTAAAAAACAAATGAAGGACTAATATCAAGTATGATATACGTCCCAAAGTATGTGGACACTCCTGTCAAATATGTGCGTAGTTATTTAGAAAAAAAAACACATTTTAAAAGATGTTTTGTTGCAGATGTAGGAATGTTTCCACCAAATTTTAGGAAAGGTAATTTCGAGCTATTGTATTGTGTTTGTTTGTAAAAACAGATACAGGTATAATATCATGTATGCTATATTTCTAAAATTATATGTGGACACTCCTGTCAAATATGTGCGTAGTTATTTAGAAATAAATATGTTTTGTTGCAGAAATTAAATGGGTATCTTTCCACCAAACTCCATTCACTTTTTTTGCGAAATTATAGTGAGTTATTATGAGCTATTGTGCTTTAAAAACAAACAAACACGTGATTCAGTTTGTTAAAACAGAAAAAGGAATAATATCAGGTAAGCTATGTGGCTGAAGGTATGTGGACACACCTGTACAGTAAGAACAGAAGTTAATAAGAAAAAACACACATTTTAAAATATGTTTTGTTGTTGAAATAATACACACACACACACACACACACACACACACACACACACACACAGACAGAGAGAGAGACACAGACACACACACACACACACAGAGACACAGACACACACACACACACACAGAGACACAGACACACACACACACACACACACACACACACACAGACACACACACACACACACACACACACACACACACACACACACACACACACACACACACACACACACACACACACACACACACACAAAGACACACACACACACACACACACACACAGACACAGACACAGACACAGACACACACACACAGACACACACACACACACACACACACACACACACACACACACACACACACAGAGACACACACACACACACACCACAATGTTCGTTTGCTTGTTTCCACACACATTGTCTTTGTACCTTTTCCACGTTGTTTTATTCACAATGAAACAAAGTCTCGCTGCGTTGTCTGTCTGTCTGTCTGTTGTTGTTGAGCGTGAACGTGTTGCCGTTTTCTGCGCAGCATGAAGCTGCGAGTTCGGATCCAGCGGCAGACCACCAGGGTGGAGTTACCGGGAGAAGAACCCCGTCTGAGCCAGCTCGCCGATCTCGTCAAGGAGACGCTGTTGTCTTCTCACGGACTCAGGTCAGACATCCGCCTTCACACCTCATTACAGCCGCCGGGAGAACATCAGATATCATGACATGTTTCACCAAATACATCCACGTGTCTGTTAGTCCGGCTGTGTGTAATGCCGCCGGGCTCTGGCTTCCAATATCGGCTATTGATCAGCTTCGAGACACAAAAACTGGTTATTTGGGACAGTCGGATGTGAACTATAAATCAAACACTGGAGGTATCTACAGCCCAGTTATCTGTTATCAAAACGGGGCTTTTTCTCAAGTTTTTGTTGCTTTTTTTTGGACATTTTTGTCACATTTTGAATTATTTTTTCCCATTTTTTTTCAAGGTTACTGTTGCTTTTTTGAGTTTTGGTCGCCTTTTTCGATTTCTTTTATTTTTGGGACAATTTCTTCGAGTTTTTTGAGTCTTTTGCCGAAGTTTTTGGAGAACTTTTTCACAGTTTTTGTCTCTTTTTTTCAAGTTTTTTTCCAACAATTTCTTTGAGTTTTTTGTTGCTTTTTTGTTCTCAATACACGCCCCTGAATGTTGACCCCGACGTTACGCCCCTGAATGTTGACCCCGACGTTACGCCCCTGAATGTTGACCCCGACGTTACGCCCCTGCTCAGTTGAGAGCCCTGACGTTAACGTCTTGTTCTGGTCCCGGTGCCGGCAGGATGTTTGATTTCCCGGATGTGAAACTGTGTTTTTTTTTCTGTTTCAGTGCAGACACACAGTTCAGTTTGTCGCTGAACGGCTCGGAGCTCCTGTCAGACTCCGGCGAGACGCTGTCGTCCTGCGGCATCGTGTCCGGGGATCTGATCTGCGTTGTCCTGCCTGAGTCTGCAACCGCCGCCTCCACCGGCTCCACCGGCTCCACCGACGGGACGACCGGCAGCGGCACGGAGACCCAGAGGCAGCAGCAGC